>BMAW01004887.1:183935-193963 GCA_019974015.1 Nephila pilipes | reverse complement strand
ATGCTATCTGATATTTCAAGATTGTTCGACCCATTAGGTCTCTTAGGACCTTTGATAATTACAGCCAAGATTTTCTTGCAGAAATTATGGATTTTAAAAATTGATTGGGACGATAAGGTTCCTTTACACTTAAGTAGAGAGTGGGAAAAATTCAGTTCTGAATTGAGTCAATTACAAAATTTAACTGTAGAACGACATGTTTTAACTTCTAAGGCACTGAAAGTTGACCTTATAGGCTTCGGAGATGCTTCGAAAGATGCATATGGTTGTGCCGTCTACATTAGATCTGTATCAAGTTATGGTGACATTAAGGTGTCACTCTTGTGCAGCAAATCTCGAGTGGCTCCCATCAAGGAAATAAGTATTCCACGTTTAGAACTTTGTGCTGCTGAATTACTTTCAAAACTTATCGTAAAGGTTATATCATCATTACGACTTGAATTTCATGAAATACATTTGTACTCAGACTCTACAGTGGTGTTGGCTTGGATTAAAACTCCACCCAGCTCTCTGAAGGTATTTGTAGCTAATCGTGTCACCAAAATTCAAGAGAATACAAAGGATTTTCATTGGCATTATGTTAAAACTGCTGAGAATCCCGCAGACTTCATCTCACGAGGTATTTTTCCTTCAAAGATCCAACAATTAGACATTTGGTGGAATGGACCTTCTTTCTTGTTATCTAGTAGCTGGCCACACTTCAAGGACAATCCTGATGTTTCAGATGATGAATATCTTCTAGAGGTTAAAGGAACTGAAAAGAACTCAGAACTAAATAAGGATGCTATGATTCACCTTTCTCTTTGTACTACTCCTAGTTTTTTAGAGTGTCTTTTTGAAATAAGTAACAATTACATTAACATCATTCGTGTTTTAAGTTATGTTTTCAGGTTTGTCAAGAACTTAAAGGGCGCAGTGAAGACAACAGGTCCACTGAATGCAAAGGAGTTGAATGCAGCAGAGGCATTCTTAATTAAAGGTGTCCAAACACAGACCTTTACTAAGGATATTAATAGTCTCCAAAACCAACACTGTGTGCCTCCAGGTAGTAAATTAAAAACTTTGAATCCTTTCTTGGATTCTAAGGGATTGTTAAGAGTCGGAGGACGGTTAGGTAATAGTAATTTGAGTTTTAATAAAAAGCATCAAATAATTTTGCCAAAGGGTCACAAGTTAACTCTAATTATAATAGAACATTTTCATAAAAAATATTTACATATTGGTGCTTCTTCGTTACTCTATCTTGTTAGAGAAAAATTCTGGCCTCTAAATGGACGTAATAGTTGTAGAAAAATTGTTCATCAATGTATCATTTGTTTCAAAGTCCAACCAACTGTGTCGACTCAAATCATGGGCAATTTGCCCAAGGAAAGAGTTTCTCCAGATTTTGCTTTTAATTGTGCTGGAGCCGATTTCTGTGGGCCGTTTTATATTAAGAGTAAAGCTCAGCGTAAAGGTGCTTTACAGAAAGTTTATATTTGTATTTTTGTGTGCTTTTTGTTTTAAGGCTGTGCACATTGAGATTGTTTCTGATTTGTCTTCAAATTCATTTATTGCAGCTCTAAAGAGATTCATGGCTCGAAGAGGTAAGTGTGCAAGGTTGTTTTCAGATAATGGACGGAATTTTGTAGGAGCTAATAAAGAAATTAAAAGGCTTCATCAAATGGTTAAAAAACCAGATGAAAAGCTGGCAGGCTATTTAGCTGCAGAAGGTATTGAGTGGAGGTTTATTCCACCAAGATCCCCACACTTTGGTGGCCTTTGGGAAGCAGCTATAAAGTCGTTTAAATATCATCTAAAAAGAGTTGTTAAGGGAATAAACTTAACTTACGAAGAGTTCTTAACGGTAATTGTTCAAATAGAGGGAATTTTAAATTCTCGTCCTCTTTGTCCTTTGTCAGCTAACGAGGACGATTTTGAACTTACTCCTGCACACTTCTTGGTAAACAGGTCCTTAACATCTTTAACTGAGCCTAATTTAACAAACTTTAAGGAGAGTCATCTCAAAAAATGGCAAAAATTTACTAGACTTGTGCAATGTATGTGGAAATTTTGGCATCGTCACTATCTCAGTCAATTACAACAGAGATCCAAATGGATGTTCGAGAAAAATAGTGTAAAATTAGGAGATTTAGTTTTATTAATAGAAGATAATTTGCCTTGTTATAAAGGGGCTATGGGCAGGATAATTAAAATTTATTTTGGGGATGATAAAAAAATTCGTGTTGTTAAAATTAAAACGCAGTCTAGTACTTGTAAAAGAGCCATTTCAAAAATTTGTGTATTGCCTATGGAACATAATTAATGTGTAATCTTTAATTTTGTAAATATGAGTTTTGTATTATTGTTTCTTACATATATGTATCGATTATTGTGTATCTAGTGTTTTTACTAACTTGTGTAAAGGTTGTAATACTGTTTGTTAGTGAACTTCTGTAATTTCTTGAAACCCTGGGGTTTCAAGGTGGGGAGTATGTTATATATTCACGCTCATAGATGGCGTTACTGTCGCGAATAATTTTTGTTTGTATTCTGAAATTGAAATCGGCAGAGGAGAAGTGGCATCGAAGGTGTTGAGTATGATGTCCTAAGTTGCTGTAGTCAATCATGAGAGATTTTTGAATAAAAAAGTAATTTTACTAGTAACATAAATGTTATTGAGAGTTAAACCACATATATATATATATATATACATAAACATTAAATGGCTAAGATCTATTAATTTTTAAAAAAATAGATTTCATAACATTTTTAAAGTATATAATGTTAAAACCTATAGTACATATATATATTTAATTATACAAACTTGTTTTCAAGACTTTTTTTTTTTTTTGTTTGTTCTTTTCTTACAAAGAGCTACAAAAATAGTTCTTATATTTTCATTCATATTCCATATTGGTAAAAGGAGAGGATCCAAACTCCCTTTTTACATTTAGGAAATAATTTTGAGTTGATATATTCCAATAGTCAAAACGCAGCTGTGGATTGATTATTTGGATTGATTTCGTATTACTAATTACGAAACAGTTATAATTGCTCAGTGATTAAAGATGAACAAGGAAGTTCCTGTGTTCAGTTGTGAGTTCGAATCTTGATTCAACTGAAGACTATCGAGCGGAATAATCGAAGGTTGTTGCAGTTTAATTCAATTGATCAAAATCCTTACGTGTCGTTATATGGCAATTCAAAGAGCGAGAAGCCGTTTCCGGTATCCTCGTCATTTGTTTGCAGTTAAGAATTAAACATGTTCGTCACCAACAGTTCTCGCGGGATACAGGAGCAGTGTTAATTGAAAAATAAAAGCATTATTAAGAGTGGCAGAAGAGCCTTCGAGTGAGAAAACCTCATAATGTTTACTCACAATGTAAGGTTTAAAGAAGGCATTTATTGCATTAAGCATGCATCATCCTTCATCATTCTGCTTAACTGAGTTTCTTGGAATCAAATTGTATATTTTTGGTTATTATAGAGCTACCGTAGCCCTAGAATTTTTTGTCCGTGGAAGAGAGTGTTTTGATAAAAATAATTTACTTATATTAAGTAGAAAATATTTATTACATTGATAACTCAAAGTCCCTATCTTACAAGGTGGGGCTATTAAATAACGAGGCTGATACTGTAAAACAATTTATTTTGATTTCATACATATTTACTTATTATCACCCTCAATATACACCCCTCCTCTATCCTTAAAGCAATCCGCTTGAATCTTCTATTGTTCGAAACAGTGCTGGAAGTCTTTTGTCAGCTTCTTTAGGACGCGCATCACTTTCCTTTTTACAGCTTCAACGGACTCAAATCTTGTTCCTTTTGATGAAGATTTACCTTAGGAAACAGATAGAAGTCGCATGGTACAAGGTCCAGCGAATAAGGTGAATGGTCTAACACTGGGATGTTGTACTTTTGATAAAAACCTCTTGACAGACAATGTGGAATGACTTGTCCTTCCACAATTCGAGTCGTTTTTTCCTTATTTTTTCAAGGAGCTCAGCAAGAACGTGAAGGTAATAATGTTTATTAATTGTTTGATTTTCAGGAACCCAGTGAAGATACACCATCCCATGAGTATCGAAGAAAAAAAATAATTATATTACTTTGAATTTTGATTTGCTTATACAAGCTTTTTTAAATATCGGTGAAGATGGGCTCTTCGAGTGCATAGATTGGCGCTTCGTGTCAAGACCATAAGTGAAAAACCACGATTCATCACACGTTGTTATCCTTTCCAATAAGTGTTCTTGTTGTTCAAAACTGTGAATTGTGGAAAACTGTGATGGTGAAAAAGTGCATTCATTACTGTACATATACAGTAACAAAATTTTTGTACTCTAAGAATGAAAAAGAATTACTTCAAAGTACTCAGCTGTAATAAAATATTAATTTAGGTTTTTTCATTCTTTTATTCTATAGTTCTAGGGCTCTGAATAGTATAGGAAAGACAGTTAAATATAGTAGTGGTGATGGGGGAGATAAGATTACGGTGGATGTGGCGAAATAACGGAGAATGTAGTGGATCATTTTCAATGAGAGGGTGGTGGGAATACAATCGCCGATGGGTATTTGAAGAAAGAAACTTTCTGTTGGGGCAGATGGTGTTGTGAGTCATCTAGAAAAGCTATAAAATAAAAGTATATTTATAAACATTCATTTAATAAAAACATATAAAAGATTATTTTTTTAATTTTATGATTAAGCCCACCATCCAGCTGATATTGTTTAAATGCCGTCTCAATCCAATTTTTTCTCTATTGTCTTCTATACAAATTTTCTTTTACGGGATGTAAGGTATATAAAGTTTTCTTTTTTTGAGTTTTACATAATATCTGAATATTTTGGTGTAAAGGATCTTATCAGTTTTATTTATAATAAAATAAAGTTTGCGCTACTTCTCTAATTTATTATATAATTATGTTTTATTTTTATTTTTTTGACTTTTTTTCGTGTTATAGAACTTAGATATTCCTTTAATAATTACATATAAAAGATTTTTTTTTTCATGTTAGGATTGAACCCACCATCTAACCGACATTGTTTAAATGCCACCTCAATCCAAATTTACTTTTTTTTTTTTTTGGTTTATCATGTATTTAACAGGTCAATTGCAAAGTCCCCGGCCTATCATAGTAAAACACTTTTTTTTTTTGGTAAAATTAGTTTTTTTTATCCAACATAATTCCCTTCAAGGGTGATACACTGATTATACCGACCCTCCAACTTTTCGATACCATTTTTGTAGTACGATTTGTCCTTTGCTTCAAAATAGGCCTCAGTTTCGGCGATCACCTCTTCATTCGACGAAAATTTCTTCCCAGCGAGCATTCTTTTGAGATCTGAGAACTGGAAATAGTCGCTGGGGGTCAGAATACGGTGGATGAGGAAGCAATTCGAAGCCCAATTGATGGATTTTTGCCATCGTTTTCACTGACTTGTGACACGGTGCATTGTCTTGGTGAAGCAGCACTTTCTTTTTCTTCAAATGCGGCCGTTTTTCGGCGATTTCGTCCTTCAAACGGTCCAATAACGCTATGTAATAGTCGCTGTTGATGGTCCATCCTTTTTCAAGCTAGTCAATGAAAATTATTCCATGAAAATCCCAAAATACAGACGCCATAACCTTGCCAGCCGACTGTTGCGTTTTCCCGCGCTTTGGAGCGGGTACATCGTGTGCAGTCCACTCGGATGACTGTCGATTGGACTTCGGAGTGAAATGATGGAGCCATGTTTCATCCATTGTCACCTATCGACGCAAAAACTCGGGTTTATCACGCTTGATCATCTTCAAACACTGCTCCCAATCATCAACTCGTCGTTGTTTTTGGTCAAAAGTGAGCTCGCGCGGCACCCACTTTGCACAGAGCTTTCTCATACCGAAATATTCGTGAATGGTATGATGTACACATTCAGTTAATATCTTTAGAGTGTCTGCTATTTCATTCAATTTCAATTGACGGTCATTCAAAATCATTTTGTGGATTTTTTCAATGTTTTTGTCAGTAACAACCTCTTTTGGGCGTCCACTGCGTTCACCGTCTTCGGTGCTCATTTCACCACGTCTAAACTTAGCATACCGATCCTTGATGGTTGATTTTCCTGGGGCAGTGTCCGGAAACTCGGCATCAAGCCAAGTTTTTGCTTCAACTGTATTTTTTCCCTTCAAAAAGCAATATTTTATCAACACGCGAAACTCCTTTTTATCCATTTTTTTCACAATAACAAAAGTTGTTTCACTCAAAATGCTATAATTCACAAACTAATGATCCGACAGCTGTCAAATTTATGCACGCATCTTTTGAGGGTTAGGGCTAACTAAAAACATATGGATTTAATTCTAGTAGTGCCATCTATGTGTCAGGTCGGGGACTTTTCAATTGACCTGTTATAGAACATAATTTTTTCATCATATTGCTTTTCAAATTATACTTGATCATAATTAATAATGTAATGTCCATAGGCATACGTTCTAATATTATTATTTAAAATATACCTTTTATCATCCAATGGTTACAAAAACATTTTTATTTTTGTTTTACCGCATAAATTTTATGATCTTCCCGTTTGATAAGAATTATGTTTTCATTTGTATTTTTGTTTTCTTTTAAACATAAGGTATAATTATTATGATTTAATTTTTGTTGAATAACAACTTTGGATACTTCTTTTGTGGTCTTCTTTTCTGAATATAGAGTTAACATGGAATGCATTTTATTTTTCGAAGGCCCAGAAACTCAATAATAGACTTTGATTTCGTCTCATATTTAAAACAAGGGATTCGCTTTTTGTTAAATAACGAATGCGGGAACACGTTCTAAATTTCTTACCACATCTTTATAAATTCTTCTCTAATTTATACGTTAAAGAGCCTGTATCTGTGAACAGAAGATTTACGTTATCCATGTAACGATTTTTGATATTGGTTATAGAGAAAGTTATACATTAATATTTTGCTTATTTCTAAAATTACAAATCCTATGTATGTAGGACGATTAAGGATTATAGATTATTTTAATTTTTCTAAGGCTACTAAACTATTTGTAATAATTTTAAGACGTTTGAAAGTAAGGGTTGAAACTGACTTTTTAGCTTGCTTTTCTGGACTAATTGTATATTTGAATGCTTTCTCAAATAAAGAAGAGGCTGATTTTCTTTCATTGGGATGAAATTCGATGAATGGCTTTAACCAAGGTTTTTGCTTGAAACTTAAGATTTTATGTATTTTTGTCAGTTTTAATTCTAAAGAGAGGTATAATACACAATGTAATGTATAATATACAATGTAATTATTTTTATTTATCAAATTTGGAACTAATTTTTCTCTTTCATGAAACTTTTCACAATTGAATGTTCGTAGAATATTTCTTGAAGAGGGAGAAATGTTCCTTAATCATCATCTTTTTTAGTGTTAAGGGACTATCACAATGTAAATCCTGAAGTTCTTTACCATATTCAAGATCTACCTCAGAAATATAACCGCCTATGTAAAAAGTCCGCTCTTTATTAAATCCGTAGAAATCCATTTAAAATCACCATAGGGTAAGACTTGGGACATTACCCATCCATATAAGTTATTTGTATTTAAGTAGATAATACATTTAAGCGGACTTTAAGTATCATAATTCTCTAAATACACTCTATTACAAAAAAAAAAAAAAACGACTACCCAAGAAGGAGTTACACTATTGTAATGAAATTTCGTATGCAAAGACATTTTGACCAAACATGCGACTGATTAAAATTTGAAGTACAATGAATAAATAGCGAGAGCTACAGTGCATCAGAACTGCGCACTCAGCAGGTGTATATATGAAGCGATTCTCGATCTGATGGTCAAATTTTCTGTTGCATTGCGATTTAGGATACCTAACGACTGAAAAAATACCTCGCCGCCGGATTCAAGCTCTTTACGAGCAACTGTCAGAGTTTGGAAGAGGTCGTATCATTGAATTGAGAGGAAGGTTGGGCAAATCGGAGAATTGCTCGTCGTCTGTGTTGAAGTGATGCGATTATCAGAAGATGGAGGCAAGAATGGGAGGACGATGGCATATTTCAGCGTCATACTGGCAGCGGTCGACCTAGGGCCACAGTAGATCGGGAGCACAGAATGATTGTCAGATGAGCTGTCACAGCGCCTGATTCATCGTTATCAACCATCAGAAACATGGTGGACACTCGTGTGCGGGTCATGCACGAGTGTCCACCTTGACCAATCACAGACGGCTGATAGAGCAAAATCTACGCTCGTACAGAACGCTAAGAAGTCGGCGTATATTATAAAAGGAACTTTGAATTGAAACTGATTTTGTGAAGCTGTAAGATATTTCTTTTTGGCAAAGGTATTTTAATTTTTTATGGGCTTGCAATTTTATAATATTCTGGGTGTTTCTGTAACAAGTCTTCACGACAAAATCGGTGCAAACATCGATAGCATGCATGGGTTTTACCATCAAGTTTAGTCAAATCACTTAACAACCTTGAAAAGTTCTGAATGAGGCAATAATACTACTTTTCCTCGTTTGATATATATATAATAAGTTTATACAATCATGGTCTTAACTTGAAGAAGTATGCAAGCAGAATACTTCAGCTTCATAGCCGAATACATTAATGCGAACATTACTGAGCTTTTCAAGGGTAGAAATATTTGTTACAGGCACCGGACATTTCACATTACCAAGCTTTATTTCTGATTCATGAGGGATATATAGTGATGAACAGAATTATTTTATTATCAATCTTTACTTTGTGCGCTAATAGACACCAACAAAGCACTTTTGATCTTCAATTTTAATAATTAATATCGATTTTTTATCAACCACTTTTTTTGGCATAGGGATATAATTGTTGGGGCTAAGTGGTTGGTATTTTGCCATGTTGAATTATAATTTTAAAAAAATTTCCAACTCGAATCTCTTTGAGTATGAATTTCTCGAATGAATTTTGAATTTTTTTGAAGAGTTCTTCCAAATATTCAAATATGGTGTTTTCCTTTAATTCCACAACACAGTTTGATCGAAAATAGGGAATCATATATTCCGCATCATTTTCCTGTGTGGTACACTCGCACAACTGCATACCATTTGACATCCTTATAGGGGCTGGTGCACGTTAAATGGGACGTGGCCCAAAGTTCTGCCATTGGTGTGTGGGGAAGTATGGGAGAGAAGGGAATCAGGTACCACCCTCGTCACTTAGCCGAGGTTCAAATTTACGAGATCCGTCACCAATAGCCCTCGTGTTGCTTATAGTGCGACCTTAATAAGACCAATAAAATATTTTCTTCTAAATTTAATTTAATTTCTTCAAAAAGATAAGATCCAATGATCAAAAATTTTCAAAAAATCTAATTCATTGTCTGTTATAGAGTCAATTGTTGTAACAGTATATACATTCAAAGCCTTTATACTATTTTCCCTTTTATTTTTCTTTCTAGGAGGCATCTGAGAGGGAATCAATCTACGTTTAGATACCATTACGTTTGGAGTATTTTGGGTATTAGTATGCAGAATGGCTATTTTAAAATGTGTTGATTTATGTCGTTTTAAACTATCTTTTCTTAAAAAAAAACATTTGCTGCATAAATGGCAAGAGTGAGTTTTTTCTAAGTTATGACTTTTAATGTATCGAAATTAGGCATCAATTCGTATAAACGTTTTACGACCAACGACACACACCTAGACAAAAAAAAGTAAAGTCTTTAATATTACAAACATAATACCGTTTATGTTTTTTTTAATATAAACGAAAATGTCCTTACATTACAAACGTAAAACATTATAAATATTATGCTATTTCATACCTGCCCTAGATTAATGTTAAAGAATAACTTAATAATATGAAAACACATACACATGCAAAACAATCAAGAAAAATTAGATTATAAATTTAGAAATATCAATATATAAATCTTAACAGAGTATGTATCACATACACATTAATTTGCAAAACTTAAACATATATATATATATATATATATATATATATATATGTGTGTGTGTGTGTGTGTGTGTGTGTGAGAGAGAGAGAGAGAGAGA
>BMAW01004887.1:112059-183835 GCA_019974015.1 Nephila pilipes | reverse complement strand
GAGAGAGAGAGAGAGAAGGTTGGCATCGGTATGTTGTAAAGAACCCCGTTCATTTTAGGAGGAAAAACAGTTTATTAAAGGATGAAAAATAAAAGAAAAAGACGGACTCGCTTTTCTGCGTGCTTACACCTCGAGATCTAACCATCTAATCTGCGTTGAAGGTAGCGCTGCTGTTGCAGAGCTGATCAATTCCCACAATCGGCCATCCGACAATATCACCTGATCTCAGTTGAGCCAATAGAGGTATAATTAAAACAATAATATCTATGCACACATTTAAAGAAAATAATCACACAATTGAAGTAAGAACATACTCACTTAGAAGTTGATTAATATGTGGTTAAATATTAACTATTGGAAAAATTCAAAAAAATTAAGCTACTTCACAATATTTGAAAAATTGAAAAGAAAAATTAATACGCAAGAAAAATAACGCAACAGAAAAAATGAAATTCACTCTGTAAGATAAAGAGATTCTTAGGAAAAGAAAAATAATAATGTCTTTTTAAAATTCGGATGATAATGTCATTGCGTTAGTTCATTAGGTAATAACGTCGTTAGTCAAATGCGTGAGATATTCAGCACAAGTACTGGTATTCGCTGGTCCTCAAAAAAGCCACACTTTTGAACATCGCAAGTGTCGTTTGGTTTTACTTTCGTTATCTTGCATGAACCTATGTATTTGGGTTTCAGTTTGGAGTCCTGGTCCCCGTTGAGTACGTTTGAGAGGGACAAGATCACGAAGCCTGAATGTAGTCCCTGATTTTCCCCGGAAGTTGTAATTTCTTCTATTTTCATCTTGAACTTTCAGAATTTAGTTTGTTTCCTTACCTTGTCACGGTTGTTGACGAAATCAGCTTGGATTTCTTCATTAAGTAAATTTGAGACATTGAGATCTTGTGGCGTCTTCATTTTAATACCAAACAGCAATTCGAAGGAAATTGTTTGAATGTTTTGTTTGAACGTTGAATTTATAACTTTCTGGAATTCTTAGACGTGCATATGCTATTTTTATGGATTGTCTATGGAAATTTTGGATACAATTGTTTCGATTGTAGAATTTAAACGTTCTACTTGCCCATTTGCTCATGGTAATCTGGTGGTGATTGGAAAATTATCAATTTTTTTCAGTACTGTAATAAGCTTGAAATTATTGAGAAGTGAATGCGGTATCACGATCAGAAATAATTCTAGATGAATTGCCAAATATGTATTTTTGATTTTCTAATTTTGCGATAACTTCTGCAGCATCTGTTGACCATACAAATTTTGTGAGGGAGTCAATGACGGGAAAAATATGTTTATAATTCTTGTTTGGGGTAGGGAATGGGCCTAAATGGTCATGTGTACAGAGGAATGGTTTCTTTTTCGATAGGGTGTAGTAGAGCATCTTGTTTACCACGTGTGAAATTTACCAAAATACATTGAACACAATTTTGAATTAAACAGTCTATCTTTTCTTTAACTTTAGGGATATAGAATTGGGGGTTGAGTGCTTCTGCTGTTCTTTTAGAAGCATTGTGTCCACGATCGTGAGCTCTGCGTATGATGTCATTCTGCGTATTCTTAGGAATAACGAGTAGTTTTTCTTTATCAACAAACTTGCAGAGTGTATCAGATTTTAGAAGGTAATCGTTTAAGGATTAATTTTTAAAAGTTCTCTAATAGTTTGAATTTCATAGTTTTGTTCTTGTGCCGTTTTGATTAATGCAACGAAACTGTCTTGTACGACCATAATTGGGTATCTACTTAACGTGTCTACGTGATTTATTTTGGAACCGGAGTGCTGTTCTATTTCATAATCAAAATCTTGTAGTTTCAATGCCCATCGCGCTATCCGAGGGCACCTTTTTTCTTTAGAGACATTGCAAACGCATTGCAGTCATTAACCTTTTTTGAAATGTTTGCCTAACAAGTAAACTCTAAGAGTTTTTAGTGCTTGGACAATAGCTAAAACTTCAAGTGCATAGCTGCTATATTTTGTTTCGGCACCTACCATTTTCTTACTCATAAAATATATTGGGTGCAGCGCATTATCTGTCATTGATTTTTGGAATGAAATACGTCCATAACCATGAATACTAGCATCACAACGAATTTCGGTATCAGCGTACTGATTGTAAATGTTAAGAATAGGAGAGGAGGATAAAAACATTCTTTGAGACACTTGAATGTTTGTATTTTTCTATCAGTAAATTTAAATTCAAGAATTTTCTTCAGACGTTCTGTTAAAGACTGTGCAATGATGGAGTTATTAAAAATGAATTTCTGAAAATATCCAGCAAGACCAAGAAAAGATTGTAAGTCTTTTTGGCATTTCGGTTCAGGTAAATTAAGCGCAGCTTTGATTTTTTGCGGTGACTGGTGCAGTTTACCATTTTTAATAACATGGCCAAGAAATTCTATTTGCTTACTTAAAAATTTGCATTTTTGAAAATTTATGTCTAATCCGTAACAGGAAGCTAGTGAAAACACTGATGCAAGTCTTTCGAGACCTTCTTCTGTATTTTTAGATTTTATAATGACATTATGCATGTAAATTGAAACATGACCTTTGATAATGAAATCCTTAAATATTGTGTTTATGTACCGCTGAAACACTGTTGGTGACGTGCAAAGACCGAAAGGAGCGTGTAGAAACTTAAATTGTCCATTATGTGTTAACAAATGATGTATATCGTCGTCTATTTGGTTCTATTTCTGAATGAAAAAAAAGCGTTACGTAGATCTATTGTACTGAACGCATTTGCATCTTGAAGGTTATCAAGCAGGTCATCTATTAAGAGTAAGGGATAGTTATCTTTTACTATGTTTTTATTAAGTTGTCTATAATCAATACAAACTCTCGGGGATCCGTCTTTTTTCCTGACAACAATTAATTGGTTAGAAAAATCAGAAGAGCATGGTTCAACAATACCATCAACCAACCATAACATCACGTGGTTTATGTGTTATTAGTGTTTCATTCTTTAATTAATAGACATTTGGAAATCAGTAGTTTTAGTCTTAATTGGCTTACAGTTTGAAACGAAATTATGAAGAATATTTCTTTGAGTTTTAGTAACATCTGATCCGATTTCAAGTTCCAATTTATCATTTGTTGAGATGTTAGCGATCGAAAACTGTTCTCATTTTCCGTTTTAGTATCCAAAATTCTTGATAATGTGACACCATCTGAGTTTATTATTATTTCGGTCTGAGTTACAATATCCCTGCCAATAATAGCATCTGATAATTTCGTTATTAACAACACAAAAGTTGGCGATAAATTTCTGATTATCTATTGTAAGTTCTTGCATACAGCTACCGATTGGTGTAATGTGCCTATTACCAAACGCTGTAAGTGATGGTAAGTGACGCTATTAGTATAGATATATTTTGGCGTGATTCTTCTTGAGCAAAATCGTTTTAATGTAGCGATGAAAGCCTCGGACGTATAATCCGTCTCTAATTCTAAATGTAAGGCTTTGGTAGCAAAACATACAAATATAACAATATATCCCTTTGTAGTTTTAGCTCCTCTACCTCTATGTTTTAATAAAGAAATTGCACCCGCATAATCTACATCCCAAACAAAAAATGCTCTATTGAGAGTCACTCGGTCCACAAGAAGATCTCCCATTTTTTACTTGGGCATGTTATTTCTAAACCTACAACAAACAACACAACACAAAACACATTTTTAACTAGTTTTTTAACATTTAGTATCCAATAAGTTTGATGTAAAATACCTATTAACAAACTACCACCATGTAAATTTAAAACACGTGAAAATACTTTACTATTAAACTACTTAGTTTATGCTGGTTAGGCAGTATGATAAGATGTTTTGCATTATGTTGTACAGGAGCATTTTGAAGCCGTCTCCTACTCTGAGCAAACCATCCTTTTCAATGAATGGACAAAGAGCTGCTAGTGGGCTTTTCTTTGATAATGACTGGTTCGATTTTATGCAATTAATTTCATTATTAAAAGACACATTATGAATATATGTTACCATCAAATTTTTCACAAAAATTCCTTCCTTGGTATTTAAATATATAAATTTACCTATAAATTTATCGCTTGTTAACCTTATCTACTTTACAATTAGATACAAATTTAACGCAAAAAGCTAGAAAATTAATTAACTTAGAAAAATGCGAATATTTTTCAATTAACAAATCAGTTATATCATTTTTAAGGACACATAAAATACATAGTTTTTTTTTTTTTATCTCTTTGAGAATTTTATCATTGTTCTTCAAAACTGGTTGCTTAGCCAGTCCGCTTCTGGTGATGATAAAAAAAAAAACTATGGCCCTCACACCACAGACGACAGTCAGGCAGATACTTGGGTGACACACCTCTAGACCCAATAACAGCGAGATTCTCCTTGGTCGGTACGTATCGCCATCGGTTCAAAGGGATGCGGTCTAAGATTTCTGAAATCTTGTTGACGATGAATGGCTTCCAATTGCGAGGAGGTGAAGATATCCAGGATAGGACGACTTGGAAATCTGTCCAAGCATAAAAATTAATAACATAATCTTTTAAAGTTTTAATTAATTCTGAAACAATCTGGCCAATAGGAGAGCTCCATTTAACTCCAGTCGAGGAATGGATACAGGCTTGATTGGAGCTACCTTGCTTTTAGCTGCTAAAATAGTAACTTTAGTAACACCAGTATCATTTAGTTGGACAGCATAAATTACAGCATAATTACATGAACAGATTCTAAGGCATCAGAAAAGCAATGAAAAATAATTTCCTTTTCGGTAAATTGAAGTCATCTCGGAATTGAAATGTGACTTATTTACTGAAATTTCCTTTGGAATTTATGCCACTTAATTGCAAAATGCTCAGGTTGAGTATTCTTCCAATCAAGTTTCGGCAACCATAACTGCTGGTAGAATATTTTTATTAACATTGTACAAGGTAAAAAAAACCCCAAAGGGTGAAATAGCCTTGCTGATCGGGGTAGAAATGATTTCTTGGTAATTTCGCTCTCAAAGTTAAAGTTGATTTTAAAAACAAAACAGTCAGTAGAAGAGTCCCAAATAAGTCCAAAAGTTTTAGAACAGTTTTCAGGGTGAATTTCCACATTTGATACATTAGTCCCTAGATTTTGAGACAAATTGTTTAAGACAATCTTGAGAGTTGGAACGCCACTTTCTTAGGAGAAATCCTCTAGCATCTCGAGTTTTCAACATGTTTTAAATTAATGCAATTGCTTGCTTATTAGATTTTACTCCAGCCATCAAATCAACCATATAAAAGGAATTTTGAATAATATTAGAGATTTCAGGATTTATGTTTTGAGAATCTTAACCTATTTGATGTAAACATCTAGTAGCTACAAATGGAGCAGATGAAGTACCATAAGTTACAGGTGAGAGTCGGTATTCTTTAATGGCAGAATCATATGAATTTCTACACACTATTTTTTTGCAAATTTTAATCATCTGGATCAATTAAAATTTGTTTATACATTTGCTTTGTATCAGAAGTAAAAGCAATTTTATTCACACTGAATCCAACAAGAATAGTAAAAATATCTGGCTGTAAGACTTGATCTACTCCTAAAAACTGAATTCAACGAATTAGAGTTCGGAGGCTTACAGGACCCAATAAATACAACTCGAAGTTTAGTTGTAATGCTGTCTTTCTTTTGTACAGCATGGTGGGGAAGAAAGTATTCTTGTTTGGAAGAATTCAAATTTTTATTAGTTAGCATATGCCCTGCTACTTCATATTCATTCCTAAAATCCTTTTATTCCTTTTCAAACTCTGAATCAAGTTTAAATTTATTTTCCATAGCTAATAGTCAAGAAATAGCCTAATATTTATATTTCCTAACTGATTAATGTCTCTGTAAACAGTTAACTTTACAACAAATCGACTCTGATCATTTATTTTGTAAGTCGATTGAAAAAGAGTTTCACAAAGTTCTTCCTCTTTTGATAAAAAAAAACTTTAAGCTAGGCAACTCTCCCATATACCAGAATTGTTGCAACATGGAATCTACGTTGCTATCGTTTTTTATGCGAATCAAATGCAATTGCGTACAAGAAGATGAATTGGGGTCCTTTTGAATCTGACCTGCGACAACCCAACCAGATATGGTGCTTTGAGCAATCGGTTTTCCTTCAGAACCGATGATCTTCCGATTACGAAGAATTGTAAAGAAACTGTCAGATCTGTGTAATACATGTATTATTACTTTTAATATCTTCATTCAACAATGAATTATGCTTTCTTTGATGCATGGGGCATTTTGAAGGATTGCATGGGTATTCTTTATATGTATGAGAATTCAGACACAAAAAGCAAAGAAAGTTACGTTTTACAAAATTCTTTCGATCATTCAAATCCATATTTTTAAATTTAATATACTTAAAAAATTTGTGTCTTTCTGAACATTTCAAACAATTTTATCAAGTATATACCCTTTAGTATTTTTAGAAGCAACAAAATTAGACTTAGTAGGAATTTTAGCAACAGATTCATCATAAGCCATCAATTCGAGAGATGAACATCTGGTATTTAAGAATTCCAAGAATTCCTCCCAAGTAGGAAATTATGTATCTGAAGTTTTAACTGACCAAAGTCTTCTCGTTTCAGGATCTAATTTTTGCAATAGAAATTGGATTAACCATGGATCTTTGCTCGTGGCTTCATTTCCGAGAGCTTTTAAACTTCTCAAAACCTTACAGAATCAACAATATTTCTCAAATTTGTTAGATACGCTTGAGAAATACTGTTTTGATCCAAAAACGTTTTGATCAATGCATGAATAATTTGCTCCTTTTTATCATACATGTCCATTCATTTCCCCCGTGCTTCTTCGTATGAGCCATTAGACAATGGTATATGTGTTTTATCAAAGAAGCGGGTTCATCAGAAAGCAAACCTTTCAAATACTGAAACTTCTGACTATTACTCAATGAAGGCTGAGACCGCAATGTTGATACAAATAAATCTTTAAAGTTCCTCCAGTCCTCAAACTTGCCAGAAAATACTGGTATATTAAGTTTCGGTAATCGAAAATCCGAAATAGATTGTAAACTTTATACAACTGAAGAATCCTGTGTGTTTTAACAGTAATAAGATGGGGTATATTAAAAGCATCAAGTTTATTTTGAAGTTTCAATTTCAAGGGAAAATATCTATCCTCAAATTCTACGTTTTCAGAATCCTCACCCCTTAATTCTGTGTCTCATCTTTCGAACTCTAAAAAGTTCTTCTAAAATCTACAAACGAATCAAAATTTCATTCTTTGACTTTAAATTTTCTGCAATATTTACCATTTTAGTCATAGGGGCTTTAACTTTGCCCCTCATAACTTTAATGTGCTTTATGTGTTTCTTCTGAGTTCTCTGATCTTCTAAGGTTAAGCAAGATCAGAACGCTTTAGCCAAAATGAAAACGGAACTTATGCGAAAACAGACCCGGACCTAAAGAGCAATAAGAATTTGGTTGTTCAAACTCAAGCACAGATCACCAGATGTTCCTCTCTTGAATTTATCATTAAGAAAAATATTATTCACAAAATAATAATAGCAAATGAAAAAAAAGAAACTTTTCTGTTTCTCTCACGCAGAAATCCCATCGGTGCCTCCAAAATTTAAACAGTCCGTATTGTGTGTAATCCAAGAAGTAGTCCTTAGTTGATATCTTAATTGTTTGAATATTTCCTTTTTTAAGAAAATTTGACACATCAGATCATCTTTATATAGTTCGGGTAGCACAGTCACTGAATGAAACATAAATTCGAATGTAAATTGAAACATAAATAGAGAAGGGTACTCATCCCTCTTTTCAGCAAAGATATACCCAAAACTCATAAACAGTCACAACAACCAAAAAGACGTGTCATAAGCGTTTGTTATTTCTCCCTAGATTTTCCACAATTAACAATCGAGCAATCACAATAGAACTGTGACATAGCATCAGATATCAATTTTCGTTGCTTATTAATAAAATAAGTACCGTCTGCTCTTAATGAAAAAGGTGATCGTCCTTTTTTTTTGGTGGTTAAAAATCCGTTAGCCTATTCTTGTAGTGAATTCGCTTTTAAAAATTTTAATTCAACTTTAAATTCTGGTTCGTTTGCCGAGCCCCCATGTGGAGGTTTGCATTGGTATGTTGCAAAGAACCATTCTAATTTTAAGAGAAAATATAGTTTATTAAAAGATAAAAAGAAATGAAGAAACAGACGAACACGAATTTTTGCATGCTACACCTTCAACTCTAACACCCTAATCTGCGTCGTAGGTGGCGGTGCTGTAGTGCAGCTTAGCAATTTCCATACTAGCAATATGATTTAACTGTGGCTGTGGTAGCTTAGTGATCAGGGTCGTGGACTCAAGGTTGGTAGTTTGCATCGAGTCGTGGTTTCGAGCCTTGATGCCATTAAACCCCGCTTAATCTATCGAGGCTGAAAGTCCTCCCATTGGCGTAGTGTGGAAGTTTGGAGAGGGAGGAATCAGCTCAGGTGTCATCCTCGTCTCGAAAGTTCAAAATTATGAGGTTCATCGCCATTAGCCCTCGTGTTGCTTCTGGTTAATAAAATCATTCAATTAATAGGATTAAACAATTATTTTTTATTGCTGTGTAATAATTTTTATGAGAAAGAATCCTTATATATAATGTTGTTTTTAACAAAATGAATTTTTTTAATCCAGATTACTGTTATTGGATTTGCATATATTCATTTACGCATTGTTTACGCGTATATTCATTGCTTACAAAATAAATAGAAAAAAAAAAAAAAAAATTTATGGGAATTTAAAAAGTTTGCAATTTTTTATTTTTGTTATTCTTTTTTTTTTTTTTGTTTGAGATATTTAGCAACTAAAGATCTGATAGGTTTGACTAGTTTATTCAGAATCGGTAGACCTAAGACGAATAAAAGGAAATTTGATCAGCAGTTCTTTTAAATCGTTATGAGCATGATAAAAACAATCGACTGATTATAACTGTGGCATACTTTTATTTTGTGGCATAATTTTGATTTTCAAAAAAAAAATATGTAATTGTTTGCTTTTATGTAAAATGGATATTCAATTTTCTATGTTAAAGTATAGGAGACGAAATGTTTGAACACATTCTCTACAAGAAAAAATTTATTGATTCAAGTAGAATTGAATCAGTTAGAAGTATACACTTCTCTGTATCGAATAGCATTGCCAGAATATAGATTTACGTCACTATTAATCAATTTTTGTAGGTTTGAAATGAATTTTTGTTAATGACTGATGTATTTCGGACTATCTGCAACAGTTGGCACCAGCATATTTTTTTCCCTGTAGAACGTACTCTTGGCCAGGAATGCTTATTTTTGGCGAACATTTACAGTTACTTTCTGAAATGAAATTATAGCAACTTGTAAATTGTGACAAATAGTAAATAAGGGAGAAAGTTTTATGATTCACAGAAGCGCACACGAAGTTTACGAACTAGCCATTAATAAACTCTCCAGTTTAGGAATATTTTATGTGTGTTCATAAAAATTTATTTTTGTGTGCAGTGGTAATTTGTGTTATTGAAAAAAAGTGTAAGAAATAAGTTTTGATTCAGTGCAGTGAAAGGAGGGAAGAGAGAATCTGAATTAAATAAATATTAAATTTTTCCGAAATCAATTAAAATTTACTTAAATTTTCTTTAACCTTTAAAAAATATAACAAAATGCAAATTACTATTTCGTGAAGATAAAATGTGAAATTTTAATTTAGTTATTATGATGTACTGAATTAATTTGTTTATTCCAACAAAAGTTATTTTTTAAAATTTAATTTAATTTCCTTTATTTATTTATTATTATTTTTCAAATTGAATTAAGCATCTCACAAAATTTAAGTATTAGAGCCCCTGGAAAAATTACTAATAAAATACTGTTACTAAAGCTGAATTCCAAATAATTTATATTGCGTACAATTTATTGTATTTATATTTCAATTTATATTGTAATGTATTGTAGAATCATGAGAGGAAATTTCTAACTGCTCAATAATATTCATTGTATTCGTATGCAAAAGAAACAAAACACAAAAATATTGCTTCAATCAACTGCAAATTTTTTCTTTGCGAATATTGGCATATAAAAAAGAATGAAAAACAAATAAATAAATAATGGTAGCAAAAACTGGAAATAAAATTCAATCTTTCGAGGTCAATGTCATTTGAACTTGTAAATAAGCAATTATCGTAAATATACACACATTATATTTGTAATAAGTGTTATTTCTGTCATTAATGTAATTATAAGTATACATTATATTTTTAAATTTTTAGTAAAAAAATATATTATCAAAAGATTTTATAGATCAGTTAATATTTTTGCATTTCAATCACATCTTCTGACAATTTCTTCAAAATTTCTATACATTTTTCATGAAGAAAACCGAATTAAATCCGGTGGAAATGCGCTTTTCACATTCGTTAAAAATATAACCATTTCGAAGCCCAATCATTGATGTTATAAGCTGATAATCACAGAAAAATAAAATATACCTATGATCCTTGCGTGTTTTTTCTTTTTTTTTTTTGTCTACTGCAACACTTGTTATATTTTATTTCTCTTTATCGCCTCAGATACTTGCCTTCTTTAGGCAAATACAAGACACCAAGATATCCTTGTGATCGTCTTATTCATCTTGGATTTTACCGTCTTTGATGAACACGGATGACGCACCCCCTGAATACCCAAGCGATCCTTCTCTATTTTTAACCCTCCTTCTTGTCGATCAATTCTTACCTATTTTTCATTTTTCAAATGTTTTGACCACAATTACATTTTGTTTGGCTCAGCTTAGCCACATCTGACTTTTGTGCCATTAAGTACTACCATTACATCGCATTCCATTGGTTTTGCTTAAACATTGCATCATAGTGTCTTACATTTATAATTTCATGCACAAGTGGAACAAATATAAATTTATTTCTAATTATTACTGTAACAAATACTGCATATGACCATAAATAATTCATTCAGTAACAGGGGGAAAGAAATTTCACATAACTTATTTTTAAGTAGTTGGTGTACGAAAACAAATCGCATAAGATTTTAATTAAATTAATCAATAATTAATCTATGTAATGTATAAATCAGTGTAGAGCTTCACACTTCATGTTCGGTAACATTCGGTTTTTTTTTTTTATTTTTTATAATTATTATTATTGAAAATTATATATGAAACCGGATATTTTCAATTTCTTAATCTAGTCCTCGAATAGCTTTTTAACATAATAAGCGCTATAGTTTGAGGGTATTTTACACATATTAGCTCAGATTTATAATTAATTCAAAGAATATCTATTGCATCTGAATTTAACAGAACAGCTATCTCACATAAAACAGCATTACCATAGCAAAATTAAACTTTTTTTTTTGTTTTGTTTTATCGGAGGGTTTCCCCCACCCCCCTATTATAACTAAATATAAGTACTTTTCATTTAAATTAGGGGGAAAAAATTAACGAAAAGATTCTGAATCCTTTGGAGCATTTGAAAGATTGAAAATTAGTTTTCTAAAAAGGCAAATGATGTCTTAAATTCGAAATTACAAAAATACATAATTTTCAATTGTAGAAGTCCAAATTTCATGATTTGTCTGAAAAACGATAGAGAAAATAAAACTTTCAATAAATTCAAAATTGCGCTTCCCCCCCCCCTTTAGCTAACTTTTTGGGTTACATTTTGACTTATTTGATTTAAGAACCTCGCCTTGTGTATAAAATGTGTCTTATGTAAACCAACATTTTGCAGGAGATCGAATGTTAGTAATATAAGAGCGTATGATATTGCGGTTGAAAAGTTACGTGATCATCGGAAATCTGATATTTTTCACAGACTCTGTTTATAAATATTAATCTCGACTTAGATCCAATTTTCTTGTCATTGAGATAAGTTGAAATTTCAGTTATAAAATCTTGCATTCCGGTCACGAGATAATAACCTATTGACAATCATAGTAATTGTTGTCATTCTATAATACGAAAGAAACTATTTTGATTTTTCTTAAATAACTTTTTCTTGGATGAACATTCATTGAGTTCTGATGATTCAGATCCTAAGTAACGATGCAGAAGATGTCATAAATGTGTGCACCATTACCCACCCTGAATTCAGATCCGGAGTTGGAATAACAATTCTACCGATTCATTTTTTCCGACAGCCTTAACAAAAGTAACTTGAAGGAAGGCTTATGTAACTACAGAAAAGTAAGTAGATTGGTTGTAAATTTTACAGAAATGAAATATGTATTTTGTTGAAAATATTTTCCCCTTATTCATTATATTCTCACGTAATTACTGGTCGTTGAAGCCGAAAGGTCATGGCATTTTTTTTTTTTTTTATCGAGGCGTGGGTTCAAGTCCTGATGCCGTTAAAAACCTCCATTTAGGGGAGTTGATGTACGTTACATCTGTAGAGGCAACAAGTAATTACGTTAGCTTGGTTTGGAAGTATGGAGAGTAGAATTTTAGATCGCAAGTGTGCTCCTAATCACTTGACTGGGGTTCAAAATTATGAGGTGCGCCACCAAGATTCATCGTGTTGCTTTTAAGTGCGAAGTTAATAACACAATCTTTTATAATAGGGGTGTCAGTTACTCTATCTTTAGGAGATACATTTTAAAAAGAAATATTTGAAAGAGCCGTTTGTTCAATGTTGCCATATGGATATTGCAAAATGTCCCCACATTACACTGTATTTTCCTCCAAATGATACTATTTAGTGAATTTTTCCTCCAAGACAAGTAGAAGTTCATGGCACAAGAGCCAAATATGGCTATGCTACTCCAAATAATGTGTATTTGTGATAAAAGTATATATATATTTCTATATATTAACTTTTATATGCATTTAGTATGAAAAATTATTTCATTTATGCATAGTTCGTACAGTTCTTATGAACACCGCTTCGAGAATATGTTAACTTTATTGGAATATAATATCAATCACTTTTTACTTTTTGTTTCTAATTCCTTCTACTTCAGATGGCTCTCTCAAATTAGTTTAGTTTAGTTTTTATTAACGTCGCACTACAAGCAACACGAGGGCTATTGGCGACGGACCTCGTAATTTTGAACCACGGTTAAGTGACGAGGACGACACCTGAGCTGGCACCCATCTCTCCTAACATCCACACCACGCCAACGGGAGGACTTTGGGCCCCGAACAGATTTAACGTGCATCAACCCCGGCTACACGGCGGATCTTTAGCGGCCAAGGATCGAACCTGCGACAGAACGAAAACCGCCGGCCGCTAGTCCGCGACCTTGATCATTAGTCTACCGCGGCCATGGCTCTCTCAAAAGCATCTTTTGAACAATAAGGGAAATGATAATTGGTTGACAAGAAAAAGAGTCTAACATCTAGCTTAAAAAAACATCTAGCTGCCCGTGTGACATTGTATCTTTCTCATTTTACATTGATTTTTTTAAGCCTTTACATGCATTTGATAACAAAATAATTTCCTTTAAGTGACAAAATTTTGGTAAAAAAATTTTGGGCAGTAATCCATAGAATATTAGTATAATTATACATAAGTAACACTTACAATTCTTATGGAATCCTGTTCGAGAATATGTAAACTTTATCAGAAAATAATGTCAGTCACTTATTATTTATAATTTCTTCTTCTTCTCCAGATGGCTCTCTGAAAGACATCTATCTCTCTAGTTGATTCTATAACTGACTAACAAATCAGAGTAACCCACTTTTATGGGACCAGCTTATTTTTTCTCACTTACATGTAACCCATGCTCTACCGTACAAATCTTGTAGTAATTATTTCCATCTAATCCCCCCCATAACACTTTGTATTCCAACTCAAACCCTTTTAATTAATTCCTGTATCACTCCTTCAATAGTCTCTTTCTCGTCAACCGTCTAACCCCAAGACCTACAACATCATCTATTCAGCTTATCATCAGCTGTTTAATATTCTGTCGCCCTCCCTACCTCTCCTTTCTGGAATTACTTTGCTGACCACTGCTATACACCGAAACAAACAAGAGCCTTTTTTACTTTTCCCTTCCTTCTTCTGCTTTCATATCATCAAAAAAAGTTTAAATAATATTTTATTTATTACTATTGTAATTATACAATAATAATAATAATAAATTTTTAAAAGATCATATAAAATGATACACTCTTCTTGCTGGAGATTAGATGTAGTGTATCGAAGGCATTGAGGGGTTAAAAAAATGATATAAAAATTAATAAAAAAATAAATAAATTAAAATCTATTAAAAATCTCATCCTCACTGTAAATAATTCATTCACTTTCCTAACCTCTCCCTTTTCTTTCATTTATGTTTTTTTTAATTCATATGTGCATTAAGCATATTTTTAACATGCTTGTTTTAATATTAAAAAAAAATCTAGGCTTCAATATGATACTGCGTAAAAAGTCAACAGATGAAACAGTCTCCACTATTTGATTGTAGAAGGTTCTGCTCTACGACGAAGTCAAATCTGGCAACATCGCATTTGTTTATACTTGATTTTGAAGAGTGAGTAACGGCCTCCATGTGAAGGAAGTTTGTTTTGGTTTACTATCAATTTCCTTACTTTTTGATGATATTAAAAAATTGCTATGGATAAAGTCACAAATGTTAAGATTGTGGATTGTGACGAATCTTTTTATCTGAAACCAGTTCGTATGCTTTATGAACAGGTAGTAAAAATATGTATTATAATGAAACTAATGTTTAAATGATTTTTAAAAGATTACGGGATTATTCATCTGATTATAAAAAGCATCACTGTATGTCTAGATTTCAAAGTCAATTTAGTATTTTTCCATTTCGCCGGCACAACAAATGGTACTCACCAAGAATACTTTATTGGCGACAACACACAGTTTACACATATTCCTTTTGATGTCGGTTGTATCATTTTAGGTGATTTAATCGCTTGCGCCGGCGAAGTGGAAAGTACCGTTAATTTTTATGCAGCTTTAGTTATCTGCAATTGTTGAACATTAAATATGGATTAATTTTGTAAAATTAATTTTGAGTAATGTAAAAGTTTTTACAGTAAAGCTATGCATATTTTGTTATTACATATCTAAAACTGTACTTTTGCTTTTCACAAATTTTCTCGAGTTAAATGTAAGCTCAACTCTTCATGGCTTATTTAATTCATTCTTTAAAAGGAAAAATATCAAAGCAAATTTTCACACTTCTGGTTAGATAGTAAATTATTTTTTGAGAATTTCTGCCAAGTTTTTCTGAATTTACTTAAAATACTTATTTGATTTGATTATTAAATTTAATATAGGATGGAAAACAAAAGGCATGGGATTTGATGCGTGTACATGATAGGTGAGTGGTGTTTTCATTACCAAAAATACATGCACTGTAATTTAAATGCCATTTAATGTTTGTTATAACAATTTATAATAAGTAAAATGAAGTTTTTTTTACTTAATGATTTCTTTCCTTTATAATTTTAAAATGAGTTAAATGTATATGAAATTCAATTTTGATATATGTTTAGATTCTAGAAATAAATTGTGTTGTTTGTTGATCTATGGCATTTTAACTACTTTTTCAAAATGTTTGCTTTTATTCAAAATGGTTTATTATGAAGAGAATAATTTGAATTGTGTAAGTTTTATGGTAATTCTAATAGTAATTAAATAAAATTTGTAATTTTACATATTTAACTTGTTGAATGTAACAAATTCTGATAGTTTTTGTGAATTTTTTTCTCTCTTTTAAAGTGTAGGAGTTGTTATTTTCAACACTACAAGACAAGTACTGATTTTCGTGAAACAATTCAGACCAGGTGAGGGTGCTTTCAATCTGATTAAAACTTCATCCCTTTGATTTCTTACAGTTTATGATTGAAACTGTTACTGTCATTATTAGCAGATATTTACATATTTTCCAATGTGTAACTATCAAAAAAGATGTTTTTAAAATCCTTTGCACTCTGTTGTTCCCGATAATGTGACATTAAAACATGAACTTTAAATCCATTGTTACTGCTACAGCAACATGCTTGTTTTGCTTACTCTTTTGTATTAACTGACAGATGTGTTTATTGCTACAACTTCTAACAGACAGATTCAATGAATGATTTTTGGTGATTTAATATTGTAATTTTTAAGTGCAGATATCATAGAATATCTCTTAGATTATATAAATGGATTTTTGTTTAATTAAGTTAAATCACCTAAAGTTGGGCATATGGCTAGTGCTTATGCTGTTGAGGTATAATTAATTAGTAAATGAGTACTCTGTAAACAAAAGAGGCATTTTTCATGATACCTGCTATTGATGTTATACTTCTGTTTTATTGACCCATCTATAGCTATTATGAAAAAATCTTGTAAACTGTGGTTCACTATTTTATCAAACAATCCTCTTATAATAAGAATCGGTAAATTTTTGTTTTGAAATCCAAAAAATATAAATCTGTATAAATCTCTCATGGAAGCTCTGTGAAATGCATCATTTTAGGGATTGTTGCTATTTGTTCTGAATTAACATTTAATGTGCGAAATATATTCATGATGTTGTTTTTGTCTCCCTTCAAGATTTTCAAATTTATTGTCCTAGGGCTATTGAGGTGCATAGGTGAAAAGTTACTGTTTGATATTTGAGTGATAAAAAATTTATTTGTCAACTATCCAATTTCCTGCAAGGGAATTTTCTGTTTAACCAATGTTAAGATCATAATGTTTGGTTTCCATTGTGGAAGACCTAACACAATTCTGAAAGCTTTGGTCTGTATTATATTGAAAGATTTGAGCTGATAATTGGATTTTTTGTGTATGATATGACAGGTGTTATTTAAGGTACTGTAATTGTGTGCTATTGTTGGTTAATTTAATTAAATCTTCAGTTTTAGGATCATAATTCTTATATGCCATACCTTCAAGACCATTAATTATTTTAGAAACAGTGTCAGTGAGTTTTGTCTTCTGAGTTATTCAGTCTAGATTGCACTTGTTTCATTACTTCTTTCTTATCTACTGTGGAGTAATGAAATTTTTGTAATGATGGGAAAGTGATCATTGTCAAATCAGCAGTCTAAAACATAACTATTTGTAAAACTTGAAAAAGTCGATGAACATTACATAAGATTGATTATAGACAAGCTTTACAAATTGCACTTTTAGTGGAATTGAAGATAATATTTTAATCCAATAACCAAACAACAAAATCACCGCTATATGTAGAAGAATCTCATCCCTATATCAAATTATGGAGGTTAACACCCCTTAAAATTAAGACTGGATCTGTTAATGATTTGTAAAAGATAATACTGAAGTTGTTTGTGTACTGTATGAGTTACTAGTCTAGAGTGCAAAAAGTCAAATGAAAGAAAAAATGTAAATCTATTAGTGTATTTATTTATTTTGGAAGACAAAAAGATTACTAAGATGTATGAAGTAAATTTACACTTAACTAAGTAATTTTTTTTTTCATCTTATCTTTAGAATATCTAATGATGTAATTACAAATAAGAACCATATTATTTATTTTTTTTAGTGTATACATATGTGTATATGATTTCAGCTTAAATTTATCACCTCTTTCTTTGTAATTAAAATATTCCTAATATTAAGTCTTTTAAAATGAAAGCTACTAGGACTTCCATTTTTATTGTTGTAACTTCCTTTTCAAGAATTATAAATGTTTTTTTTTTTTTTTTTTTTTTTTACTAGAAATATTTCTAGTTCCATTTACTTGCAGAATTAACAAATTTTGTGAAAAATTCTTTCCTCTCAGGACTAAAAGCTGTTGCCAGCCAATAATATCCCTCTTTCTTTTCTGAGTACTACAATGTAAATAACACAAACTTCTTTGTGTCATGGCTTGGACACTATCAATTAGAAGAATGCTTCAAAATTATTTAATAAATGTCAATATTTATTCAAAGTAGTGACTGGCATTTATTTCTTCAAGCCAACACACCATCAATAACATCTTTAAAATGTTATATATATATATACACTCTATAACCAATAAATGATGCACCAAGGAGTTGCCTGATTGGAATGAAATTTCGTATGCAAAAACATTTGGATCAAACATTCAAATGATTAAAATTTGGTGCCCAATGGATGGATAGCCAGAGCTACAGTACATCAGAAATCCGCACTCAGCAGGTTACATAAGAAGCAATTCTCAATCTGATGGTCAAATTTTCTGTTGCATTGCGATTTAAGATACCTTTCAATAACTGAAAAATCACCACCAGATTCGACTGATTATGAACAACTTTCAGAGTTTGAAAGACATTGTATCATTGAATTGAAAAAGGCAAGTTGGGCAAATCGGAGAATCGCTTTTCATATGAGTCAAAATGATGTGGCGATTAGAACATGGTGGCAAGAATGGGTAGAAAATGGCAGATTTCAGCATCATGATGGTAAAGATCGACCTAGGACCGCCGCAGCAGATCGAGAGGACAGGGTGATTGTCAGATCAGTTGTCACAGCACTTGATTCATTGTTATCTACCATCAGATGTGCGATCCACTTAAGAGTGTCCACTATGACAATTCGCAGACAGCTGAGTGAGCGAAATCTACGCTCGTACCAATCGTTACACTTACCTGCCATTTATGCCTGCACACTGTCAAGCCAGATTACAGTGGTGCTTGGCTTGATCCGGTTGAAAAGATGCTGACTGTGGACGTATAGTGTTTAGTGATCAATCCTGCTTCCAACTGTGTCCTGACGATCACCAAAGACATGTCGGGAGGCACCCAGGGCAGCGTGCTGATCCTGCTTTCACTATTGCACGCCACACAGACCCTCAACTAAGAGTTATGGTCTGGGGTGCCAATTCCTTTGATAGTTGACCTTTTTGGTTGTCATTAGAGACACACTTGCAACACAGCAGTATATTGACGTCATTCCGAGACCTGTTTTACTACCATTCCTTTTGTAGTACCCTGGTCTTATATTTCAGCAAGATAATGCCACACCACATATGGCACGTGTAGCTATGAACTGTCTTATAGCTTGTTAAACACTTCCTTGGTTAGCCAGATCTCTCTCCAATCAAGCATGTTTGGAATATGATGGGAAGGCGACTACATCTACCAGGGAATGTTGATGACCTTGCCCAACAATTGGAGAACATTTGGCAAGAAATACCTGCAGGACACCATCAGGGAGCATTACCACTTTATGCCTCATCATATGGCAGCATGCATCCATGCTAGAGGTGGGTCAACACCTTATTGAGCTCGTTACTTTGTAACTATGAAATAAATCTCTCAATTTTTCTGAAATTTTTATCATTTTCCATTCTGTAAATAATTTTCCTACATGCCAATTTTTGTGTCCATTGGACAACTCCTTCTTGGTACTTCGTTTGTTATAGAGTGTGTTTATATATATATATATATATTGTTAGTCCACCTCTATAGGACATTTTGTAAGTGCAGGAATGTAAAAGGTATTGTAATAGTTTGTTATTTTTGTGTGAACCTATGGGCATCCTAGAGAAATAAGGGAATGAAGGCATGTGTCTTATTGTGAGTTTCCTGAGGTATATGTGATCCCGAGTTTTTGTGTAATATGCCTTGGTAATAAAGTCTTTGTTTATATATATGTAACACAGTTTTACAGTAGTTATTTTTTGAGAGTGTATTACTTGAGAAATGCTATCCTAACTAGAGTGAGAGTTGATAGTTAAGAATTTAGAACAAGTTTATGTAAACCAATTATATATAATTTAAAATGTTCACACTTGTGTAAACAGATTGTATTATAAATTAGTTTTATATATAAAAATTATTATTTTCATTAGGTTTTTCTATTGTTTTTCACAACTTGTGTAATAATCATGTGAAGTTCACAATGCTGTATTATGTATTTATCTTTTTCATTAAACATAAATTAAAATACAAAGAGTATCAAATTGCTGCATAGCTTTTTTCTAATCTTTATTTAAGCTTCTTCCATTTATCCATTTCAATATAAATCTACATTGTAGTAGCTATCCAATGGAAATTCGTATAGTTGTCCTTCTTTTTCTTAAGAAATGATTTTATGAAAATTTTATAAATAAAACTCTTATAAATGATTTTATGAAAATTTAAACAATTACATTGAAGAATGATATTTTTTGTTTTTCAGTTATTATGAGTATGACGGAAAAAACCCCAATTATAAATACATTAATAATTGCTTTTCATTAAGATTGCACAGATAATTTCTGTTAATGTATTTCTCATTAGAATAATTCTTTAAATATTTCCAATAAAAATGGAATGCTGCAGTTGCTTATTAATTTGAAATATTTATAAAATTTTTAAAATTCTGATTTATATATTTTATGTTTTGAAATATAGCTGTTTACTATGCGGTAGTAGAGAGTGAAGACTGTGATAATGAAATCGATGTTAAAAAGTATCCCCCAAGCATAGGAATGACAATAGAACTTTGTGCTGGTATTGTAGATAAGGATCAAAGTTTAGCTGAAATGGCAAGAGATGAAGTGTTTGAAGAATGTGGATATTTAGTTCCTCTACCTTTGTTTCAAAAAGTGACCTCTTTCAGGTAATGCCAATATATTAGCCACCCAAGGGGCTATTGTTTTAGGTGGGGCATTTTGGCATATCAGAGCACTTTTCAATTTTTTATCATTTGCTTAAATTTTAATTACATTTACCTTAAATGTATTCAATTTATGAATTAATCATTTGCTTTAATTTTAATTATATGTAGCTGAAACAATATTTAATTTAATAATTTATCATTTCCTTTTGTTTTAATGTTGGAAAAGTTTGTTATTGTCCATTTTTCTATACTTAATTTTTTTCATTAATTCTTGATTTTATTGAGTAATTTAATAATAATTATAAAAAAAAAAGTACACCTTGGGTGGCTAAATATGTTCTTTGCAAAACTTTGCATAGAACGTTTTACTGATTTATTAAAACTAATTTTATGTAAGAATCAAATTTGCGTAAATTGTTTTGACCATTAATCCATGCTAAGATTTTAAAATTTTCATTTTACTTTATGTATTTTTATTTTCATTTATTCTGTGTTAATTACAACTATGGTTAGTTAATAGACGAAAATATGTTTTGTCTCTCTTTTCTTTAAATATGAGGGTGGTTCAAAAAGTATTTGTATTTGAAGGCAGATGACTTCATTAAGGTAAATAATTATTACCATTGGGTGCTTTCATTTGTTAAACAGAATCAAAAAAAGTTGACATTGATTTGTAAGTTAGTTTTGATTTGGTAGTCATTTGCTGTCAAATAAAAATTTGATAGCTGCCGCATCTAATTTTTGACATCATTTTACGTTGAGTTGTCACTGTTGATAAAGACCTGGATTTATTATTATGCACCAGAAATCAAGCAAAAATCAAAATGTTTGGTTTTTTTTTGGTGAATCTTTCCCAAAAAAGGTGAAGATGATCTCATTGGCTGGGTAGGTTAGGAAGAAAAACTTTTGTGATGTGAAAGGCGGCATCATGATCATGAATACAAGTAACTCAGATTTTAGACAGCTGTTTTGTGAGTCATGCTTATTAAAAACAAACAATTTTTGATGCTAACAGCACCATCTCTTGGAATTTCCAAGGACTTATTGAACGACCTTTGTTATCATTCAAAGAATAAACAAGAACTAATTGTATGTGGGTCTTATTTGTTTTTGATTGCAAATCTAATTTAACCATTTTCCGTCTCAAATGTGGTTTAAAGGTTACTTTTAATGTGGGATAGACTGCTAAATTAATAAGATAATGTTTTTTCAAGTGAATAGTTATCCTTTTTTCTAGAAAATAAAATCATTAGTTCTATTAAAATCATTTTTTTAAAAAAAAATGTTGCTATTAAGATGCTTGTTTTTTAGTCTAATTTTGTTTAGAGGAGGGGAAGGAGGTTTAGCAAAATTTTTTGAAGATTCTCCCTCTCACTTTATAAATATGGTAATGTTTTCTCCCATAATGTAGTGCATCAAGCTTTGTTTATCCTCAAATATTTAATTATATTTTTATAAATAAGAAAATATTACTTTTTTCAATTAAAATTTTGTGTATGTGAAAAGTATAACAACTAATTACTTAAATTATACAAGATCTAATGATTAAAACATCCTTTTAAACCATCTATCCTATTTGCCCTCAACCATGTCAATCTTCATTACCTCTTTAAATACATTTGCATGAATTTTTTTTCCATTTAATAATTTGTTTATTATTCTTCAAGTTGATTTGTTAAATCTTTTTGTTATGAAATGATACGTTACTAAATTATTAATGATAAAAATTTTTTTTGACATTTTTAATATATTTTTTTATTTAAAAAATTAGAACAATTTAATTTTTTTCCTGAAAAAAATTCTGTTTTAAACTTATTAGTTATAAGACATTTTATGGTTATTAGCAATATTTTTTATCCTGGACATTTTTCATCAAAATTTAACATCGAATTAAATTTGAAGGGAAAAAATGCATAAATTTGTCATTCTTGTTTTAAATATTATTTGTTTAAACATTACTAATAAATCATTTTAAAAAACAAGAACGATTTTCAATTCAATGCATTTAATTTTACATTTTTTGTAAATCACTTAATGAGTTGTAAATTATTTTTCTTGTAAAAATATGTAAATTGTATCTTATTTCAGTAACATTAGAAAAAAGTTTTTTTTACATAATATATATGTTTTTTTAATACAATTGTTCTGTATGAAAAGAGGGGATATGAGCATTGAAATTCCCATCCAAATTACAAATATAATTAGCCTTTATGAAATAATTATGCTTAATTAATTTTTATGACAAATATCAATATGGATTTTCGTGCATTAAGGAACTTCGCATAGTAAAAAATAATTTCATATGTCATTTTGAACTTGTTTCCATGAAATGACACAATTAAAATAAAATTATAGCTGTAAATTTGTATATGCTTTAGAATATCCCTTTACTTGAATAAAAATTGCTTGGTGTAGTGTATGTGTTATTTGTGACAGATTTTTTTTTGTAATTTTATTACACACTGTAATTCTAAATATAGGCAAAATTCTGAGAAATCTTTCTTGGTGTAGTAATTTTAAAAACTATAAGGTTATGATTTTACTGTAATATGTACCATAGTAAATATATACTCCAAAGTGTGTATATAACTCTGATTAATTAACTAATTATAATAATAATGTTATATTTTGTTCATATTTTTTGATTTTTTTTTTAGATCAGGAGTTGGTGTAGCGGCATCCCTACAAACTCTGTTTTATGTTGAAGTTACAGATTCCATGAAAGTTTCTGATGGTGGTGGAAATTCTCATGAAGGTGAATATATTGAAGTTATTGAATTGGATTTGCATAAAGCTTATTCTTTGATATATGATGAAACTGTTTCTCGACCACCTTCACTTCTGTTGGCTCTGATGTGGTTTTTTAAAAATAAGGCTTCACCAAAATTATAGAGTTTATTGTTAATCTGTTGATATGTATTAATATGATGTGTAAAAATAAATAGTTGATTCTTTATTTTTTCTCAGTTTATTAAAATGAGAATTGTGCTTGAAAAATACAATACAAAAACTTTCTGTACTTTTCCATTTCATTGGGGCAAATCTCGCCGAGCCGATTTTATTGGTGACAACATGCAGTATACACATACTCTGCTTGGTGTTGATTGTATCATTTTTGAAGACTTTAATGCTTGTGCTGGCAAAATGAAAAGTATCAAACTTTCTTAATATTATTTATTTAACATGATCTCAATTTAGATCTTTGTGAAAGGTAATTTTATATTAATCTCTGCTGAGTACTTTATTCTTCAACCAAAACTCATCTTTCCATTAAAGTTTTTAAAATTAAGATATGTAATTGTTTTAAATATTTTAATGATACAGCCTTTTGTTTGTCATTAAATGACAGTTTCACATGCCTATTGTGCATTTTGTAACTATATTAAAAGGTACTTACCATCAAATTTTTTAAATGTACTGTTTTATCTTTTCTCCTTAGAAATTTAAGGTATTATAATCCTGTAATATTAATTAACTTAAAATAAAAATTACATTTCTTAAATACATTCTTTTTTTTTTTCCCTGTAAAAGTGTTCAAAATGAGAAAGTATAGAAGTTATATTTATTTTAGTTTTTTTTAGTCTCAGCTTGCATCGTTTACGAATGTAGAAATTGCCTTCTTATGTTAAGGAGATAGTTCTGAGTGTAATGCTGAATCTCTACATGCCAAAAGAATTTTACTATGTTTCATCATATAATTCATGTTTTAACTATCATATTAGGCATTAACACCAGTAAAGCAGACTTAATCTGCCATTAATAAAAACTGATAATTTTTTAATTGCGACTTACTCTCATTGTCAACTATTGACGTATTAATTACGTATAAAGTTTTTTTTATATGAGTTAGTTTCAATACATTTATTGTTTTAACTTTTTGTTAAGATTTTTAAATTAATTTAAGTAAAACATGCCACACAAAAAGAAATGTAAGGTATGTCAGTATTTGCTTTTATTTATTCCCCCCCCCTAAATTTATGTACAGTTTTGTTACTGAATCAAATTATTTTAATGTTCTTACTTGGCTTATGGCATATTAAAATTTTAGCAGATATTCATCTTTAAAATGAGGCTTAAAGCAAATGAGGTGTATATATATATAACAGCACTGTAATTTATTTTATTTTTGTATAATTTATAATTCACCATAATTGGAATCTAACTATTATTAATTAAATTTCCCATCAAAACTGTCTCAAGGTGAATTAAGATACTTTATTTTTTTTCCATGATTGCAGTAACCTAGTAGTCATGGTTCTTGATGGCATTATTTTTTCTTGTCGTGGATAGAGCTCTGATACCACTAAAAGCCTGCCATGTAGTGGTCTGATGCATGTAAAATTTGTTGTGATCCCAAAACCTCCCATTGGCATGGTGTAGAAGTTTGAAAAAGGAGGTGTGTGCTCATGTCACTTGCCCTCCTCATCACTTGATCTAGGTTCAAAATTACAAGGTCTGTCATGTTGCTTCTCAATATGTTAATATACAATTACAATCACAATTATTTTGTTCTGTAAGTATAAATAATTGCTGTTACTCATAAATACAGCAATTATATAGAAAAATAGTTCATATGAAGTTTTTGATTATTTTCAAACCTGGTTTGCAAATATTTGCAAGATGCAGGCAAGCTAATTCCATTAAATTTTTTCTTCTAAACCAAACTGTTCTTTGGCAAATGTTGCTATTTGTTAGAGATAATTATGTATATTTGAAAATTGTAAAAGTTAAGCAATTAAGTTTTAACTAAAACGTTTATTAAATTCTCTTATATTGGCTGGCTGCAAAATGTTTACTTGTGCATTGCATGCAATACATGAGTTTAATGTTCTTACTGAAACTTTAAATTGTGTGTCGGATAAGTTTTGTAAAATATGATGTAGAGAAATTAAATTATTATGTCATTAACAAAACATGGAATCGAGTAAAAAATGTTATCTAAATAAGAATCGTGAAATTTCGAAATATAAATAGATTGTTTGAAAATTTCTGTAAAATTAAAAATAGAATTCGAGATAATTGACTTAACTAATTTTAAAATATGTAACATATGGTTCTAAGTTATGAGACAATATTCCATTCTTTTACTATGTATAACATATCAATGAATAATTGATTGGTAGAGAAATGTCTTTTTAGAAATGGATTATGGGTTTATTTTCAGAGACAATTGTGTAAAATAATGACTAATATTAATTAAATCAAATTTAGTTTGAAATATTAACATGGCATGGAGTGAGATCTTATTTATATATTTAGCCTACTGAGTTGCTGAATTATAACTAATTTGTAGCATACCAAATAACTCAGGACAAACGTTATACTGTTAAATAATTTAAATTTATTATTACAAATCAATAAACAAATTCATTTTCTCACTTACAATAGGAGGATCCTTAATACAAAATTGTTTATCATATACATACAAACATTCTTCCAAACTTTCGCTTTTGATGCTTGCAAATTGTTTTAAAATGTCCTATTAATATATTTTTCGCAAGTATTTTTTTTTACATTGCTTAGAACGATGCTGTAGATAACTGTAATTGGAGCGGAAATTTGAGGTTGGCACTAGTGGTGAATATTTCGCAAAGACATTCTTTAGTTTGTTCAATAGAAATCCAGGAGACGACAGCAAAGTAGGCTTGTGCAGCACATTTCCTCATCTGACCTGTGTAGACTCCTCTCTCCTCTTCTACAAGATCTTCTGCTTGGTAAAGGTTGCTGGTTGATGGCTGTCGTGGGGGATGGCCCAAGGGGTGATGGTGGACTTCTTGCTGGTGCTGATGAGCTGCGTTTGCTGGAACCTAAAATTCAGGATGTAAAATTCCTTTTAGAATCCGTATTTAATAATCTGGAATAAAATATCTTTAAAATGGAGTGCTACCCTAGGTTTTTCCATTCCGTACTTTTTGAAACATGCTTAAGGAGCAATCTTTTTGCACTTTAAAATACTCATAGAAACAGTTCATTTCTTGTTAAATAATATTTCCTGCAGCTATTACTTTCATCTGTTTGTCACTAATTAATACACCATGTATTTCTCCCAAAACAATACACATTTTTTAAAAATTGTAATTAAATCGCTTTAAAATTAAAAAAAAGTTTCGTATATTGAAGTTGTTGGAGATATCCAGATCGCAGCATTTTTAATTGTTTATATGTTGTAGTTTTGCATTATTAAACACAATAAAATGATATTTATCAATTAATAAATATTTTTATACATAAATTCATAATGTTGATATTAATAGTACAGAAAAATATCAGGAAAAATCCAGTTTGCCTATGAACTGTAACCCATCTTGAAGACAGAAATTTCAACAAATATTCTGATATCTTCTTGGATAATGCAGATCTTTCTGGGTAATAACAGTAACAATGTTAACATTCAGTTGATATATACTGCATGCTATGAAAGACCATCGACTTAATTTGATGCTGATTTAAAATTTTTTGAAATACAAAGGTATTCATTGTGTGTGTTTCTATGTTTCGAAAAATTAATATCAAGATTCAATTTAAGCATTTACAAATCAAACAACTGATCATAAATACATTTACATAAAACATGCAAATAAACGTATTTGCTTTTTCTGATTCACAAGTATGCATATGTTAAGAGAACACAAAATGTTTCATACGATTATAATTACTATGTATTTAACCTGGATATTCTGATTACTTCTGTTAAATGTAAGGGCAATGGGTGAATCCAGCATATTTTCCATTTGGTGAGAAAATCATATGGATTTAGGAGAATATTTTGTATCTATTGACAAAATGGGTGATAAATGATGCAAATATATCAGCTGATATAGTGGGTGCTATATTTCATAACTCGAAACTATGCATCTGGCTTCCTCAAATTAGCATTATGAAATACAGAATGGAGTGGACAGTACAAGTAGATTGCTCTGTGTTCATCACTTCACCATATATTTGCCTATCTCGTGTGTAATAAATGTATAATTTCAAGATTTTCAAAAATTTCATTGTGCTCGAACAAATGAAAACAAATGGAAAATATATATATGTCTTAGGATGTTATATATATATAAATGAAATATTTTGCTCCTATAATTAAGAAGGAAACATAATTGTAGTGTGATCAGAACGAAGGGATAGGGGAGAAAAAAATGTGTAGAAAACTAGTAAAACATTATAACGAAATAAAAATGAAGCAAATTTTATAACTAACAATTTTTCAAATTATTTAAATAAAAAGGTACTTTTACCATTTGATCTTCTTCTACCTTTTCGACCTCTTTCGCCCTTTTCTATAGAATCCTCATTGCCTGATTCCTGGCTGGATGATAGAGGTGTCCCTTCACTGTCTCTCAGCATACTTTCATAGCCACTGCTGGTCCCAGAAAACTGTTGTGTCTTTGCCCCTTTCAGGAGCAGCTCTTTGGCTTCCCTTGGTTCACTGCTATTCACGCTACTTTCACTACCGTGACCACTGCTTGTCCTCTGGTGGTGGTGATGATGATGGTGACTCACATGCACATGCGGCACTTTGTGATAAGGTGATGCTAGGGCTCCCGACACACTAGCATGGCGAACAGAATGATAGTGTTCGCTGTCTGTAAAGTCCGTGATCGCAGTGTCACCACTATCCACACACGTACTTGGAGAACTTGTACTGCGGCACATACTTTTAGTCCTCTGTGATTTTCTGCTGTCTTGGGTTGATTGTTTTTGCTTCGAATGACTGGTACACGCTTTCGATTTTGATGAAAGTGTTTTATCTTTTGATTTAGAACCGGCACAACACATTGTTGTGACACCAGAAGTACTGCTGCTCGTAGGACTTGATCGCGTGGGGAGTTTGCAAGTAGCGTTATTTACCGTCCTCGATGTTTTATTACTGCTTCCGTTGGGAACATTTCCATTGGTAACATGGTTTTTGTTGTTTGGACTTCGGGTGGAACCATTAGGATGAGCCCCTGATCTATGCAGCACTTTGGATGTAGATGAAGCAGTCGAAGATTCTCTACTCCATAAAGAAGATGAAGAAGACTGTGTTAAAGGTTGTTGAGAATGTACACTTTGTCCATCACCATTTTTTATCTTACCTCTATGAAGTCTTGTTTTAGGACTATTACTAGGTGATTGCCCGACAGTTAATAAGGTTGTATCTACAGTCTTGCATGATGATTTGGAATTTTGTTTTAATTCACTACGTTTGGTGCTATCATTAATGTCTAAAGATTTTTTATGATCTCTTCTCTCTGTAGATCTTCTTTCAAGCTCTGAAACCAAATCAGTGGTAGTTCTACTTATTTTTGTAGGTATAGTATTTTCAGACGTACTGAATTTGGCTGATTCTTTTTGAAGGTTGCTAGTTGATGATGGTTTGTGTAATAATGTAGTGGAATTTGTTTGAGTTAGGCAGTATGTAGATTGTATGCATTCTCTTTCGTCTTTAACATTTTCTTCAACAGAAGTTCTAAATGAAGAAATAGTAGAAAATTGTTTATATCCGCTATTGTTAAGAAAAGTAGTACTTTCAGATCTTTGACTTTCTAATTTATTTATTAAATATAATTTTTCTTGTTCATAAGTCAAAGGAGGCACAACTTGAGTAGGTTTCAATGCGGAATATTGCTCTAAAAAGGGCGGGATTTTTTGTATTTTTCTATAAAACGCTTCAAGTTTCAGACCATTCATTGGCTTGATATTTAGTTTATAATCGTATTTATCAAGATCTAGATCGGCAGGTTCACTTTGAGTACTTGTCACTTCTGCTGCTGATAAATCTTCCATACTTGAATCACGACTTCCACCTAAAATTTCTGGCATTGTATATCTTGAACCTGAAGATGGTAATCTACTAACTGGACAGGTTTTGAATATTGATTCGACTTTTGTTTGACTTCGGTGCCTTGTTAATGGCTGTATTAAATCTCTTAATTTTGCTATTCTTTCTAGCTTGTCATCAATATCACTATTTGTCACAGTAGCTGAGTCATCTGCAGTCTTACGCTGTTTTTGTTGTTGCTCTTTGATTCTCTGAAACATATTTCCATAAAGTAGACGCCACGTCACAGCTCCTCTATCACGTAATCCTTCTCGAGTATCTGGAACGCTGATGCTGTCTAAATCTACACTAACAGAACGCGAATCGGTGAAAGATGATGGGAGATTAAGGTCTTCTTCACTTAATATTCTAAGCGGATGTTCATTACTACCACAGCTGCTTTGGTCTACCTCCGGAAGAGGATTTTCGGATGATTTTCGCTTGCGCTGCATCCAATATTCGGCAAGAATGTCTTCTTCTGTAACCTGAAGACAAGAATCTACCATTGGCACTGGTTCTTCAGGTTCGAATACTTCAATTGTTTCAGTATAATCGTCTGGTAAACTGGCTTGAAATGTGTTTGCAGAAATAGATCCATGCAACGATTGTGCTTGTACACCACTTTGTGAAATCTGAAGGATATGCAAATCTGAATCATATCCACTAGCCTCTGCATTTTCTTCGTTGTCCGTCTCATCGACATCTGCAGAATTGCTCGCACTGTCTGCTTCATCGAAAGCTTCTTCTAGTGGAAGCGAATTGATATCTGTCGAGGATACATCTCTCGTTATTTCAATTTTAGATACCATTGTACCGTGTTTGCTCGATCGTTTAACTTTCGGTGAAGATTTTTCTTCTTTTCCTAATGTTGTGTTGGATATTTCCGTTGCATTCTTTTGAGTTTCGCTAGAGGAATTACACTTTTCTGTGCTATTAGATGGATAATCTATCCAAACTTCGTTTTTCATTTTAGATGCATTTTGCACCTGTTGTGCATGTTCTTCTATCCATCTTTGAATCATATTTTGTTTATGATGATCCATAAAGCCATATATATTTGGAGGTCCATCTACCCATTGCTCCTTTTGTAGTTGATGCAATGTTTTAGAATCAAATTTTGGTTTTGTAAACCGTGGGCCATCAATCCACGTTTCATCGCTTTGCGGTTTTGATGATTTCGCTGGCAATTGTCCTTTGCTACTTGATGAAGGTTGCTCTATTCCAGTACCTTGATCTTGTTTCATTTGAGAAGATCTGTGTTTTATTTTTCTCTGTGTGTGAATTGGAGTAGTTTGACCAGATTTAGCTCCATGCGCTGTATTCTCGGAACCTTGTGTCTGAGTACTAGCTGGTTGATGACGTGAAGACAAAGGGGAACCCTTAGAGCTTTGTTGAATTTTTTCACTTTTACTTGTCTTGTTCGTGTTTGAGTGATGAGCATTTGTTTCTGTTGCTGAGGTATGAGGAAGGTTGGACGATTTCTCATCAGATTTTCGTTGGTCATCATTGCTGGACTGAGGTTTGCTAACTGAGTTATGCCGTTTCCTTTCCAGAGACGATGTCGCATCTGTCCCATGAGTGGATTTATTTTGAGATTGTTTTGCTTTAGGAACTATGGGTAGAGAAGTTGGAGGTCCTTCATTGTCTGTAAAATCTCTTTCATTGTGTGTGAGGTTGCCCACGTAAATGACTGTGTCACAAGACTGTTCACTACTAGACGTGTAATCAGGATCGCTACTTCCCGATTTGACATTGTCCTCAGCATGCATACGAACATAAGGACGGACACATCCTTTTTCATCTGTACTATCCATAAGCACATTAGGATACTAAAAATGATATAAAAATAATTAGATACAAACATTTCTTGATACATGTTACATAGTATATAAAAATTGTAAGTATGATCATTAAAATTGTACGTAAATACGCATTAATCGTAAATCAAAGAAATCAAACGATCTCATTTTATTTCATGTTAAGCGACATCAATAAACAATTAAAATGGGGGCCGCGGTAGCCTAGTGGTCAAGGTCGTGGACTCGTGGCTGGTGGTTTTCGTTCAGTCGCGGGTTCGATCCTTGGCCGCCAAAGACCCGCCGTGTAGCCGGGGCTGATGCACGTTAAATCTGTTCGGGGCCCAAAGTCCTCCCGTTGGTGTGGTGTGGATGTTAGGAGAGGGGGGTGCCAGCTCAGGTGTCGTCCTCGTCACTTGACCGTGGTTCAAAATTACGAGGTCCGTAGCCAATAGCCCTCGTGTTGCTTCTAGTGCGACGTTAATACAAACTAAACTAAACTAAACAATTAAATCAATTGTTTCAAGATTAAAATAATTACAGAAAAACTGTTTTATTGTAAAGATCGAATATTTATTAGGATTTTTAGTGTTATAATTAAATGGTTGATGATGGGAAATGAAAGTCTAGCACGAAGAAAAAGGTAGTTTAAAGGAATGAAATTTAGGCCAAGCATTCATCTAGTTATTAATATATTTGTTTAATTAAAGTTTTAAGCTTATAGGTGAAAGAATGAGTGAGAAGAACTATTTCAAATGTAAAATAGTGTTACGTTAATAGACGCTGAAGTCTTTACGATTTTGAATGTAAGCATGCAAAACATGTATTCATTGTGTCATACAGGCCGTTTGTCATTTTGTGGATTCGGATTCCGTACATGTTGCACTTGGTCAGTCAAATCACTAACAATCTGGGCTAGTTAAAGATCTTGCTAGATTTAAAATCCAATTGTGTCCCTTTCGTATTCGATGAGAGAAAGTAAGTACGGGCATCATGACCCCGAGGCACCTTAGTGATCTTTTTCTTTCCTATGAGGTTTACTGTCTTTGGTAAACACGGGTGACGCACCCCCTGGTTATCCTAGCGATCCTTCTCTATTTTCGACCCTCCTTCTTGTTAACCAATTTGTGTCTTTTCTTCAATTTCTTCACGTCTAGACCACAGTTAAATCTGGTTTGAAACAGCATAACCATTACCTGGTTCTTGCGCCAATAAACTTTACATTCACTCACTCGATGAGAGAAAGATCTGGTGATCCTACAGGCAAGGACAACATGTCTACATTTTGAAGAGCATGTTCAGTAACAGCACAGGTATGGGGACCAACATTGTTATCTTGTTGGAAAATGCTCCCTGTTATAGTGATCAAGAATGGAAGCACAACTGGTTCAGCCACTAGTCTGATGTACACATTTAATGACAAGGTGTTTGAGATAACAACGAGAGTGGTCCAGCGGTTATAGAAAACTGCTTCCAAGACCACAACTCCTGCAGTATGTTCATGTGTTTATGCCCAGACAGCTTGGTTCTAAATGCTCACCTGGCTTCATTTTAACCAACATACGACCATTATTGACATCGACAAAGATGGCATTCATCTGAGAATACAATAAATCTCCGCTCCGCCCTGTAATGCATTCTAGCTTGACAGCACCGAAATCGCAGATGGTAATAATTTGGAAATAGTGGCATGAACTGTATAGGGCGTCTGATTCGAAAGTGACTCTCAAGTAATTGGTTTGCTACAGTTCACTGTGTCTTTCTGATGCCAACAGAAGCTCGAATTTCTGCTGCAGAATGCAGCACGATGCACTATAGGTATGCGATGAATTATGGTGTTCTTCCTCCTAGTAGTAGCTCGTATGCTGCTGGACACCGTCTCCTTCAGATAATACCTTCCCGTTACAGCTGTTGCTAACAATCATGCACAGTGTGTGTGTATATATATATATATATATATATCCCGGCTAAGTCTTTCTGTAATATCGAGAAAAGAACTTCCACTTTTTTTTGTTGCCATATAATAAGGAACCGTACAAACTCGCAGTGAGCGGCTGACAGAGCATTCTTAATGTCATTTTTGACTCAAATCCAACGTCCATTACGGAGATTACTTAACCCTCATGAAGTTAATGAGAAAACATCGCATATTTAAAGCAAACGTGATTTGCATGTTCTTGGTGGCGCTATTGGCGCCGCTTTAATTTATCTAGCGCGAAATTTGAATAGACGCTATCTTTCAGATGTGCAAACACGCCTCCCAAATTTGGTTCATTTAGCACAACTCCTTGGTGTAGGTATGTTTTTTCCAGGGAATATTAAACAAATTGTTGATCCAACGAGACTTTAAAGTAGATTCTGCAAGTATATCAGATTCAGGTAATACTAGAATCGAATCAATAATTTAATTTTAATTGGAAGGCAAAAAATGGTTATGGAAAAAGAAGTTTGACAACAAATCCGTGAGTCGAATACTGATCTGTTGTTATAGAAATGTAGGTTAAAGAATACAATTAAAATACAGATAGTATTAAAATTACTTTTGCATAAAAATTTGACTGCATTTGGTTATTAGAACATTCACAGAAGTTTAAATTCTTGTTACGAGAGAGAGAGATTAGACATATAATGGATGGGCTAATGTGTTCCAACAGTCTTCAGAACTGATTAAGATTCTATTAATGAATAAAATAGTTCTACAAATGTGAAATAAAAGCTACTCATGCTCAGATGTACGCAATTATTGTACTATATATATATATATATATATATATGAGTATAATTATATTTTACAGATTAATACATTCTTTTAAAATTGTTTCATGGATATATGATGCATTATTTTTCATAATGGTTTAAGAAAATACATTATGGCATACAAATTTACAAAATTATCTCAAAATTGAATTTTAGGAAATACATAATATAGGTTGTAATAAATTTTTTTAAAAAAAAATAAGAAATAATTTATGTTGAATGAATATGAATAATTTTTTTAAATCTAAGTTTTATTTGAAGATGGAATAAAAGATATAAATATATTTTTTAAAACATAAAATATGTATTTTATAAAAGCGCGAAGCGCTTAACTAAGATACCTAAGTAATTGCCGATAAATTACCATAGCTACTTATTCATATATGAGTTCAAAAGATATATTGAAACCTCAAACGTTTATAAATTATGTATTATTTTACATTTAAAAACTTACTTTTATACTTTTTAGTCCGTCTATAAATAAAAGTTACTTAAATTTTTTTAACTTAGATTTATTTAATTATTTAAAGTCTAAAAATTAAAGACTAAAAAGTCATTCTTGAGATATATGTGTATGCAAAATTTCAACTCAATTGGATATTGTTAAGTGCAAGATACGGGCCTCAGAGACCCCCGTAAATCCATCACTACTTGAGCATATCTTAGTATTGTATTGCCATCGAAGTTATACTTGTTGCGAAATATCAGCTCGATCGAATATGAAGCGGATTCAAATTCGAGTACTAAATGCAAGCCCCTTTCTCTTGTCACTGCTGGAGAATATCATACGAATGTATTGTCACTGGAATCAGTGGCATACTCGGTGAAGGGGGGTGTGTGTGCAAAGGGACATATGCAGACTCCAAGATTTTTTCCCAAAATTGAAATATTTCAGGATAATTCTTTTACAAGTATTATATTATTATAGATGTTTTAAATTTTAAACATAAGAACTTCTCTTTTCTCCTTGCAAATAAATTGTTTTTCATCACGAAGAGAAAAAAAAGGGATTCCATCCAGCCCATTCCTGAGAAAAGAATAGAAAAGTCTTTGCTGACTCTGAAAAAGTGTCTCTGGGCCAGTGTTTATAGACGAAGAGAAGGGGTGCATCTCTATAAAAGTTTAGTTTAGTTTTTATTAACGTCGCACTAAAAGCAACACGAGGGCTATTGGCGACGGACCTCGTAATTTTGAGCCTCGGACGACACCTGAGCTGGCACTCCCTCTCCTAACTTCCATACCACGCCAACGGGAGGACTTTGGGCCCCGACAGATTTAACGTATATCAGCCCCGGCTACACGGCGGGGCTTTAGCTGCCAAGGCTCGAATCCGCGACTGAACGAAAACCGCCGGCCACGAATTCGATGCCTTAACCACTAAGCTACCGCGGTCCCATCTCTATAAAAGATACCACCTCCCTAAACCCCGAACAATTTTCTGAAAAAACTATCTCCTACGCATTTGATAAAGCGATATTAATGTATTGTAGTGATAATGAAATTGCTCAATCCTTTAATTCATGCTCTTGAATTAATTCGAAATTGGTATGATAAAGATTTGTCTGCCGGAGTGTGCATTCTTTTAAAATTTGAGGTGTTCCAGTTTTGTCATTATTTTATTTTCAAAGGAAAAAATATTTTCCCTTTCGTGTTCTTTAATCTATAATTTAAGGAAGTGGACCTAATTGCTGCTGTTCAACTGCGATATTGTAAAAGAACTTGAAATGATTTGCATTCTTTTAAGAACGGTTTTCGATTCTACTTTCCAAAAATTGGAATCTGTTTTAAAACAAATACAAGATAAGAACTAGAGAATTGTTCTTTCACGACTAGCACCAAAAAAAAAAACAAAAAACAAAAAAACATCCATTCCAGAAGAATTTCCCGAATCTTATTTTAGGATAACAATTTTCAATCAATTTTTGGATGCTGTAATTTTACATCTTAATGAAAGATTCACAAAACAAGTTATGAATTCATTAATTATTTTAATCATACCGGTGAATGATCTCATATCAATATACAGTGGCACAAACAATTGAGGATACACCTTACTTTTACTTGATAAATCCAACTTTCAATCAAAATAACACCTTAACCAGAAGTGCAAACGAATTTTTATTCTTAGACATAACAAAAGGTTTAATTAACAGTAAAAATAAAGAAAAATCAACGACAAAATTCTAAAATAAAACTTTTTAGAGGCATTTCAAATAAACATAAGCAGATTTTTACCTCAAAAAATTGAGGATACACAAATGAAATTTTTGTTTAACTACCACTTGATTTCTTTTTGCTTGCTACTAATAATCTAAGTTTGGGAAATTTTATCCTAAACTTTTTCAACTGTTATTTCTGTCTTTTGAAGTTGGTTATGAGAATATAAAGCTGTAATTTTAAATTGAAAATGGCTCCTCGGAAAGAGATTAGTATTGATGTAAGAAAATTTATATTAAGGTTATTTAAGAAGGGAAAATCTTATCGTGAAATAGCTGAAATTGTCGGTAGAAGTCACTCATGTGTCCAGAAAATCATTGGGAAATTTAAACGCGATGGATTAATTCAAAATAAGAGTGGAAGAGGAAGGAAAAGTATTCTGAGTGATGTAGCTAAAAGGAAAATTTTAAAAGATATCAAGATTAATTCTAAACTGAGTGCAGTCAAACTAGCTGCAGAAACTTCTCGAATAATCTGCAGAAGTGTAAGTGCTGAAACTGTGAGAAATGTGATTAGACATGCTGGATATAGCAGTCGAGTAGCTAGAAAGAAGCCTTTCATAAGCTTACAAAATCAGAAAAAGCGTTTGGAGTTTGCAAAAACTCATCAGCTGAAGACAGAAAACTTTTGGAAGAAAGTTATATTTAGTGATGAAAGTAAATTCAACATTTTTGGAAGCGATGGTCGTCACACCGTTTGGATAAAGCCGAACACCACTTTGGATCCAAAAAATTTACGTCCTACAGTTAAACATGGTGGTGGCTCCGTCATGGTTTGGGGTTCTAACTATGGCTGCAAATGGGGTAGGAAATTTAGTTTTTATAGATGGTATAATGGATCATAAGCTTTATATAGACATACTCCGCAACAATCTTAAAGAAAGTGCACAAAAATTGGGTTTAGGTGGAAATTTTATATTTCAGCACGACAACGACCCCAAACACACGGCACGTAATGTCAAAATGTGGTGTCTTTTTCATTGTAAACAGCAATTGCACACACCGCCACAGTCCCCTGACATCAATGTCATAGAAAATTTGTGGGCCACACTAGAAACAGCGGTCCAAAAACACCAGATTAGAAACAAAGCCCATTTAAAGCAAGTGTTACAAGAAGAATGGGATAAAATATCTCCAGATACCACAAAAAAATTGGTCGAATCAGTACCAAGACGTTTGGAGGACATTATAAAAGCCAAAGGACATGCAACAAAATACTGATACTGTCTATGCATGTAATATATCGAAAAAATTTCATTGGTGTATCCTTAATTTTTTGAGGTAAAGATCTGCCTATGTTTACTTCAAATATTTGTGAAACTTTTAATTTTAGATATTTTTTTGTTGATTTTCGTTATTTTTACTGTAAATTAACCCTTTTATTACGTGTAAAAGTAAAAATACGTCTTCTATTCTAGTTAATGTATTATTTTCATTAAAAGTTGGATTTATCAAGTGAAAGTAAGGTGTATCCTCAATTGTTTGAGCCACTGTATGAAAAAAAAAATTGAAATATTGAAAAAAACCATATTTTTCGAATTTGTCAGATTGTAGTATTAATATTTTGACTGTATAATATCCACCATAGTATTAATATTTTGACTGTATAATATCCATTACAGGCACGTTAGACTAGATTAACAGTTTTAGAAGCTTTACAAAAGTACAACGCAGATATTTTCTAATATCCGAAATCTTTAAAAATGTTCAATAACTTTTCTTGTTACATGTTACAACAAAATGTTGAAAGATCGTTTTCAACTATGAAATATATATATTGCATTAAGAAACAGTGAAAATGAAATACATTTAAATACGCTATGTTATGTATCTATACCTGTAAGTGAAGAAATCTCTTAAATAATTTTTCAAAAACAAAAACGGAGAGTAAATATTAACTTTGTAAATGATGACTGACAGAATGAACTTTGTATAAATTATGTTATGTTATTATACTCGCATCTTTTTAACCATAAATTGCCATCGTTTTTCCAGTGATGTTGGATTCTACCGATTCTGGTAAGCATTAATTTTTGTTCTCGAAGTACCTTTATTAGTTTTGTTAAATGATCTTAATTTTTGTAATTTTTACAACTTGATAAAATTATATCAATACTTGAACAGTTTCAAATAGCAGAAATGAGATTGATATAGCGTTTTCTTTACTTTTTATCAAGTGGTAATTCTAAGCTAGAAGATCACTTCTTTCATGCCACAATGACGTTCTTCCTCCCCCCTCCCTCCCTCAAAATCAATTTCTGGGTACGCCAATGACTGGAATTATACGTGTATGCAAAATTTCAACTCGATCAGATGATAGGGTGCGGGCATAAATTCGAGCACAAATTTTGATCTGGAGAGACATATTTTGTTTTACATACATGCATACATATGAACATAGCAAGTTAAATAAAAGCATGTAAAAATCAGAAATATTTAAAATTAAAATAAAATATAAAAATGAATTTTAAGACAATTCTCTGTAATCGAAAGTTTTCTGAATCCATGTTTCCAATTTTTTTTTTTTTTTATTTCAACTCATTTTTACTCAAAGCAAATTTACTTTCTGTGATCAAATTTAGACCGGAAAACACTATACTTATATTATATTTAACTTTTTACAAAGTGGAATAATAAAAAGATTACTACTACTTAGTTTTATTATCAAACAGTATATGTTAACATTTTTAATTTTAAAATAGTATCAATGAATCGGCATTTAAAAAATAATATCAGTGAATGGTTCTTGGAATTTTTTAAATTTGATGGATAACTAGTTTTTGATTGCAACTATTTAAGAATTAAAGCAAAATACGAGTACTATTCGCCCATTTTTATTATTTCGCATTTTGTTGAAAAGTCGCATTCATCGCATAAACATGTAAAATAAAATTACATGTAATGACAAATAATTAAAAATAAAAGTTTTCTAATCCTTTAATTATATAATATTTTTTGCATAAAACCACTCAACAGCAAAAATTGAAAATTTCTACCTCAGTGATTTATTCTCGTTTGGAGATATACATGAAATGCTAAATTATAAGGCAAAAATTTATGAATTAGAAGACTCTTTTGTATTGCTTTAAAATCCAATAGCGTTATTTAAACATATCGCAGACATCGAAAGCTAAAACTGTTTTCAAAAAGATATAATTTTTTATTCATATTCACAATCTTATACAAATATTTAAATCACTTTATCTCAGTCGCCATTATCGACTTTATCGTAATTTTAATCCACAGATGAAAAGCGATATAATAGAATTTAAAAAAAAAAAAAATCCATCTAAATTTGATTTTCTTCCCATTAAACACCCACACAGCCTCCCAAAAGATAAATTTCAGAGGGGAAATTCGAAATGCACACACAACTTTCTGCCCTATCTGCTCTCATTACTATTTCAGGAAATCCGGATACTGCCATCGCATTAACTTTTATTACGTTCGATATCATAACGAATCACTGGTTTACCACTAATGGAAATGATAGCGTATTCCCCTTGCCCGATTAGCAAAGACGGTCGACTTTACCGTGAATAAATTACTACCACCTAGTCATTTCCTTGAGTTGGGGCGTTAATTAAATACAGTCAAATATTGCCCGTTGATGATCTATAGACACTCAACGACTTGGCCAGGCGCAGATAAACGAAACATATTTTATGCATGGCGAAGATAGCCGTTTGTTTTAATCAGGGAAGTCGTGTTGTTTGAACAGATTCCGACGCCTTGTCTTTATACATCATCATTACGATCATTGGAATTGGAAGGAATTCGTTACGCGGGCTGAGACATTAAATCGAGAGTAAATATACGAGATGGATGGATTTTGTGGATTAGTGGTGACCCGTGATGAAAATAGATGTTGCACTTTCAAGTCGAGAGGAGAGAAACTTATCGAATTTGTAAGTGAGACTTGAGATGGATGGGGATTTTTCCTTGAGCAGACTTTTCGATAGGTGTGCGTCCCTTACACGGAGACAGGTAAAAGAGTTTTGTGAGTTATGGCTCTTTCACAATGATATCCAGGTGCGTGTTTTAAAAGGAACGATTACGTTGTCAGAGTATTCTTAAAGTCTTGGGATGTTTATATTTCAGTAGTGCCGTAAACGTTTGGTTTTGGATGAGTAATTCCTTTTTTTTAGATTAAATATTTTTAATGTTATTTGGTTGTGTCATGAAGGCTATCTTTTTATACCGGAATATTATTTAATAACCAAGTATAGTGAATGCAAGGAGCTTTCATTAAAAGATACAATATATTATACTATTATGAACAATAAACTCCTAACAATGGCACTGCCTTCGAGAAGGCGTGTTTTCTTACTCTTACATTTGAATTTCCCGTTTATCCTTAAAAAATGTACCCAGAGCTGAATTCCTTGAGATTTTATTTCATATGTGATCAAAAAATTTAACAAGGAGGAGAAAAGTAAAAATAGAACACATTTTTTTACTTTTTGTGGATAACTTTTAAAATAAATTCTAATCCCCTTCCTCCAAAAACTCCTCCCACCTTTTACAAAAACTTTTTTCCTTCAAAATTTTTTCAAGCTAAATTCTAAGAAAGTCAAGTCCATTTTCAAATTTTAGAGAATTTCAAGTTTTTTTTTAAAAGGGAGGGGAGGGACTTATCACAGTTAAATGACAGCAATTTTTTTTTTAAAATTGGTATCATTACAATTTGTATATTTAAGAAATTCACTATCGCATTTTTTTTTGTGAATTAGTTTTTGATAAAAAAAATTATGGGGAAAAGTTTTATTTTCTTAAGTCATTATATTATAAAGCCATATGAAATTATTTTATTTCAAAACCATTCATAATATAGAATATCATTCTTTCATATTATACTGGGTTAGAAATATGCACATATTAAAACAGAGGCTTTAGAATTATTAAAATCCGAGTTCAAGAAAAATATAATTGTTTTATATATAATGAAAATTAGGTTCTTCGTAAATGAAACATATTCTTCCTATCGATCAGTGGAAACTTGGCCATTATATCAAAAGGTCTAGACTCCAAAACCTTTCATTCTGGATTCTAGAACCTCTGGTTTATTAAAAAGATTTTACCTTAAAATAAAAGATTTATTAAAATTCTATCCTTTTTGCAACTAAAATACCTCTTAAAATTTAGGAGGGTTCTTCAAATTTCTTTTTAAAAACTATTACTGTAAATCAACTTTACAGTCTACTTTACATAGAAGAAGAGATTTCAAATGTATATTTAAGCCAAATTTGTGTTTAACAGTTTAATTATATTAAATTAGAAGCAAAGTGTGAAATGATACAAGTGAAAATAGGTATATACTATAAGAAAAAGCAATATAATATAAGAATGGAAAAAAAGAAATAATTTTGAACAGAAAATATGGCAGGACGAGGTTTTTCAGAAATGAAAGAGAAACTCGAATTAAGATTAAAGCAGGCTAAGAACTTATTCGTAAAGGAGATAGGCATTGGAATTTTATGGAAAATGTATTTCACTAGAACTCACTCTCAATTCCAATTTCACTTATAGTTAATGCTTCATATTAATTTAAGATATCAAACCTTAAATGAATCGTTTGCTATACAAAACTATAATTTAATTCTTAATATCAGAACATGATGACGCTATTTTAAGACATTCGAAGTGCTTCACAATGTCATGTGACCCTAACATTACGAGAAAAAATACAAGACCACGGAACGCATTACGCGAGACGAGATGATCATCTGTTTGATGGCATGTATCTTGTTTCCACTCGGAGGAGCCGTGAACACAACAACAACAAAAAAGTTATGAGAGTACCTTTATTTTCTTCCTCCTCATCCTGTGCACTCGTGAGGCAAGCTGGATGGTGCCCAATATTTCCGAGTAGTGACTTGGTTGCGATGAAATATGAGCTATCATGGCCACTCGACACGTCAGAGAGTTCATCGCTTCTTTAAGCAACTGAGTCAGTTTGCTTTCCCTAAGGAGAGGTAAGAGAGAAATAAATTATTTCTCATTATAAAAGACAATCCATATGTTTTCTGTTGGTGCTGAAAGTAACATGGTTGTACATTCTTGGGCACACAAGAAAAGAGAGAACTTATAAACAGCTAAAAGAGAGAACTTGAAAACATAAAAACTAACTAATATTCAAGTTGTTATGATTTTTCAGCAATTAACAACCTGAATAGATGTAATCGAACCCATTTTAAAATTAAATTTAGTTTCATTTGATTAAATTAACTGAAACAGACTGGGGTCACTCACAGATAAACCAAATCAGACTAAATGAGTCATTCTCTTAATGGAAATGACACCTTCAATCGACCATTCTGGCAGAGCTCCTTTCAGATAGGTAAAAGACTAAAAGTTGTTCTCCCACGTGAATTCGACGTTCTAGACTTACACGAATATACATTTTCTTGGTAAAAATTCTCCAATATGTAATTATTCTGTTTTCCCCCTTGAGTGATTGTTCACAATTTAATTACATTTGTTTTAATCATGTAAAACAGACAGAAGCACGATACACTTAACTAAAAATAATCCTTATCCTCAGATTTTAATCTCTTTACAAAACGTAAATTTTCTCTAATAGATTTAATTTTATAAGCTATTACAGATTATTTCTTTATTTTTGAATGATCTCTTCTGTAGTATTACATTTTTAAAAACAGCTTTCTTTCATAGATCGAGTTTCTTTTACTTTGTAAAAGGCAAAGTATGACCCACGAGAATTCAGTGCCTTTAAAAAGCATCTTATGAATGCTATAAAAATTTACTCGAAATAATAAAAGTTTTGATCGAATTACATTTTTCCACTGATTTTTGAAAAATTTTGTTAAATATTTCTGAAAAATCCTCTAACGAATTATTAAAATATACATTAAATAGTTCTAAAAGTTAAAAAAAAAGTTTTATTTTACACAAATTTCAACAACTTTTGCTATTTCGGATGCTTTATTGCATTCAAATAAATAAAATAACCTAAAATTGAGGAGGAAGTTTGGAAATTCTATAGGATCATTTCGTTCAAAAATTCAAAATGGCAGGTAGATAGAATTCATGAGAGAGACAAAGAGAGACTGTGTTAGTTGTTTATGATGCTCAAAATAATAAGTTTGTAGCCTCTTGAACATCCAAGAATCTAATTCAAGGATATACAAATCTATCAATATAATCATCAAGGATATACAAATCTGTATCAATATAATCATCAAGGATATTTGTATATCAAGGATATACAAATCTATCAAAGGTAATATCGAATTTCTGTGATTCATAGGAGGATCGCCAAAAAACAAGTTATCAATGATATTGATTTATTTTGTATTTTTTCATGTACTATTTCAAGAAAGGCAATAAAAAGTTTTGAAGAAATCCTTTTAATATACGACATTGCATTAATTTAACGACTGCCAATTTTTGTTGAAACTAACGGTCAGAGCTTCCCACATTATAACTAAATTCGAAATACTTATATTTTTGACCTTATTGTAATAAGATATCAGCTTATTTTTTAGAAATATATGACTATATATCACAAAATTTATTCATGAAAAAGAGATACTATTTACTTCCAATTAAAAACAATGGCTTAAACATTTATATTTAACATGATAGAATTGAAACATGATGTTCAGTTGTTGCGACTGGTAGCATTGCTAGCATTTCAACGAAATATATATTCTCTATTTCCTTGAAAATAAGGCCTAATGAAAAGTAAGCCCTATCATGATTTTTCATTTTGCTCTCAATGTAATTCATATCTCTAAAATTAGCTATAATTAAGATCGTCTGCCAGATGAGCGCCAGACTTATTGCCGACACAAGAATGAATTATAGGGTGGCCAAATAAGCAGCCATTTGTGTTAACTGAAGGAACAAGAACTAGGACGTCGGAGAACCAACAGGAACCCAAGAGGCTGCAAAATTCGTTATTTGGATGAAGAATTTCAGGAATAAAGTAATGGATAGTTATGTTACAAATGTTCTACGATTAGTCTACATAGGCAGAAATTGCTCGCTTGAAGAGAGCTCTCTCAAGCTCTCTCTGTTGCTCGATATGAGGTCTAATGATCTTACAAGAAATGCAGTCTCAAAAAATTCATATTGGAATTCGGGGGTTGTATGACGATGTTCCAGAAAAAGACGTCAAAGCTGTATTGGAATAAAGGTTTTTGTTCATGAATGTAATAAATGCGATTTTTAGAAATACGAATAAATGATAATTATTGTGCATGAAAAATAAGACATCTCCTGAAAATAAGCCCTAATGTGATTTTTGTAGTAAAAAATAATATAACCGGATATTATTTTCGGCGAATTACAGGAGTGAATTGTATATAAGAAGGGAAAAAAATGTTTATACGAAAAACGTCAAAAATGTGGGCCCAAATACTTCTTCAAAACTGAAAAGAGAGTAAAATAAAATTCTGTGTTTTCCGAATTTGAATGAGTTACTTCCCTTTTGTGTAAACGAAAAAAGTTTCGATTATTGGAGCTTCAATTCCGTTAAAGAATACATACATTTAAACATGGACACAGTTACAGTAGCAGTCTTTCAAAGGCTTGATTACATTTGAATGAACATCTCTAAGATTTATGTTCCGAAATTCTGAGCCACGATCTATTATTGAGGACATCTAATCTGGTGTCTCCTAACTTCCACTCCATATCACGTAAAGACTTTAAGATTCAATTCTATTTAGCGTCTCTGAATTCTCATTATTATACATGAAGAGTCTTTGGTAACCAGAACTTGAATCTAGCAACTTACCTAAATATCAACCATCATTCGAATTTGAAACTGCAACAAATAATTACCGCATTCTTTGGTACAATCGATACTATTAAATTGTGGGGATTGCACATAGATTATTTTATTGAATTTAACATCGAAACCGCCATATAATTTAAAGTTCAGGTCTGGAAAGCTCAGGTTCCTATCTCATCTTAAAGTAATTTAAAAGTTAGAAGTTTCGATGCTGACTATACAAAACTTAATATCAAATTGTTCTGGATTCTTTTTAAATTTTTTTCTTTCGACATACAAAAGAGAAAATTTTAAAAAACACCATAGATATGTACATAAGATTCCTCTTTCAAATGGAATATACATTTGCCATCCGAAGAAAACCATATTTAAAGGAAAAACGAATTAACATGCATGTATTTCAAATATTCTTTTCATGATATGAATGTATATGTAAGGATAATCTTTCTGTTGAACACATTTTTAAACATTTCCTTCCATTTCTCGGAAAAAAAAAACTTGATATGTTTTTGAAAGAATGTTTTTTATAGTTACAGAATTAGTGTCTCAAACATACAATTATTTGTTGTTAAAATTCATTCGAAATTAATATTACATTTACAGAATTGGTGCACGTTTGAAGATTTTAAATAGTTATACAGAATAGTAATAAAAACGATAAATTATGATATGCTTTACATATATGAAGTTTGAATTAAATACTTTCGCATCTGTCTTCCAAGAAAAGGGAACGAAATTTCCTTTAATTATCTATGCAAATGAGCATCAGCACTTCAAATTTCACCTACTATAAATAGCTAGTTATTTAAAATTTTGAAAATATTTGGGTTTTAAATTTTATTGCAAAACTACATTTCAAAAGTATGGCTGATAATGTATACATTAAACTTTCCAAACAAGGAAAAACCACCGCCTCCCCCACCCGCCACCCCCCCCCCCCCGCGCCCCGGCGTTGCAATTTTTCTGTATAATTTGTTTTTTATAATAAATTAAGATGAAGTTTTTTAACAGAGTAAAAAACTCTGCAAATTGAAATAGATAAAAAAAAATTACGTGCTATGTAAAGAGAAATCATAGACTATTTCTTTTAATTGTTATGCTATTAATTTAACGAAAAATACACAAAAAAAATTTTAGTAATGAAAAAAAAGGTGACTGAAACTGAAAATTAAAGCTTCAAAAAATATTGTTTGATAAAAAAATATTCCGCTTCAGAAGTATCTGCCTCTCTTTCTTACGAACTAAATGTTAGTTTATTAAATTTTACAACCTGTGGATCTCATTTGACATTACATCTCTGTAGCCTCAGGATCGGCGAGATTGGCATAATTGTCTGGCGAATTTAATTACAACTTCTCCCTCCTCGCAGAAGTAGTGCCAAGTGCCATCGCCAAATTCAATCATCATTACAATATAAGTTAATTAATGCATCATGGATGAATAAAGATTATAATAAAAAAGCCAGTCTTAGACTTAACAAAAAAAAAAAAAAAAAAAACACGGACGCTTGATGACAAACCGAACCGCAGAATGCTTCCAGTTCAGAAATTCGGGTAATTAGTTCGTTATAAGGTGGCCCTTTCTGGGTGCGGAAGATAGCGTATGTAATCAATTTCCTAGTAAAAACGCTTCTAAAGCACATGAATCATTCACTCTTGAATGCGATTGTGTTTGGTGTACGGACAGAGATAATGTCAAGAATTCCGTTACTCCGCCGTGTTTGTGGAAGAGCTTTGCCGGCTGAGCTGGTATTTGTTGAGCTGAGATAGGCGAGGCACTTTGGCAAGAGACGGGGTTGTTTTCCTTTTTATTTTAGGGGCTATCGATTGATACGAGACAAATTAAATTATTTTAAAAATTTCACATGCTTGAGTGCTGAAGGAATTAAAAGCAGATGATCCTGATTTTATAACTTTGCAGTTAGTGGTAAGGAATATATATATATATATATGTGTATATATATATATATATATATATATATATATATATATATATATATATATATATATATATATATATTTATGGTAGAGATTATGCGTTTAAGAGGAAAAAAATTTGAAAATAAGTTAAATAAATAAGTTATTATTTATAGTCACACATTCAAGCTCGAATTAATACAGTTTTGATTAAATGAGTAAATTACAAATTTCTAGTTAATATATTATATGAGAATTACAATGAAAACTATTTTTTTTCAACATGGCATTATTTTGACAATTAGTTTCATTAAATTAAAGTAGATTTTGATGTACACTTTCTTATTATAAAATAATAATCGTAAAAAAAAAAAAAACTTGTTAGCTGCATATGTAAGATTGTAAAATGTTATGCCAACCAAATATCACACCATTATTGTGAACGTTAGAAAAAGTTGTAGATTTACTCAACATGTGCTTTAAATAAGTGTTTCCGAGATCTTGTATGGTCAAGTGTTTTCAACTGCAAAAAGGAATAACACTAATGACGTTAAGGAATTAAGGTGACGATTAAATTGCAGAAAGAAAAAAATATTTTTAAACGATGGTACATGTTTACGAAATAGCGTTTTGTATACAATATAAATTACATCTATAATTTTGCTCTCAATGTAAATAACAATTAATGGACTTTATAAAACTAAGTTCTGAAACAATAATATTGAGCTCTGAAATTTATTTAGGAAACAAGATCATCTTAAATGTTTATCTAAATTTGTTACATAAGAACCTAGAATCAATTTGTCTCATAATTGAGCTTCTTCCAAATGAAAATAAATTTATGAAAAAATTAGACGCAAATAAATAACTTCTATTTGATTCTCCAAAATAATTGCAATGGCTTTTCACAAGTATCACAAAAACTTTACGTATTAAAAATCATTTATGACACGGAAAATAAACTTCCATTATGATATTTTTTTTTTATTTCAGTCTATAAAAAATATTTAAAATAAAAAATTCCCAAACGCATGGAAAAAGTCTATGAAAACAACAACAAAGGATTCGTGTACAAATTCCCTGACACTCTGCTCTCGCAGTGTTCGCGTTGATGGTTGCAACGGCTGAAAATGATACCCCTGGGTGATTATACACAATTTATTTCATTGTTTAAGGCAAGTGTCAATTCAGTTGAGAGAAATTAGGAAATGAAAGAAGCGTGTTTTTGGGTTAAAAACAATTCACGTGTCGGAACATATTTAAATTATTATTATTTTTTTTTATCTTTCCCAACAAATGCCTGGAGTATTGGGCAACTTATATTTCCTTCATTTCTTTCAGAAGCGTTCTTTTTATCGCAGAAATTCTACCGAAAATATTTCATTTTTTGCAAGTTAACCTTAATTAATTTTCATTTAATTTAATAAAGAGAATTGGGATACTCATTTGGTATTTTGATGAGGAGGCATTAATCGTGGAAGAATATTAAAATAAATAATTAAAAACTCAATTTCAGCTGTTTCATTTATTCAGCCTAAATTTCTTCCAAGTGTTAGCAATTTGATTTTAGAATCATTACATAGATGTTGCGTAATTTAATCATTTAATATTTCGCAGTCTCCCAATATAAAATTATGATGCCCCTTCACTTTCTATTATGCATCTTATTTACATAATCACTCAATAATAATTCAAAGAATATAAAGTCACACAGAGAAGTCAAAACCAAGTTCTTTTGTTTAGTTGGTTGGTTTTTATTAACGTCTAAATAGAATCAATACTGGGTATATTGGCGACGAAACTCGAAGTTTTGAGCCTCGGTCAAATGTCACCTGAACTAGGATGACACCTGAACTAGCACCCCATCTCCTAATTGCCACTCAACGGGAGGACTTTGAGCCTCAACATATTTCACATGCATCAGCCCGGGCTACACAGCGGGTTTTTAGTGGCATGAAGGTTCGAACCCCCGACTCGACGAAAACTGCCTGCCGCGTGTCCATGACCATAACCACTAGGCTACCGCGACCACCCAAGTTCTTTTATTCACTTCAACGAATATTCAGTATTGATCCCTAACTTACATTATCTGTGTTATTATTTCTATGCACAGGCTATTGTAATTTCTAATCAAGTTGAAAGATTAAAATAGTATATTAATCTTTCTTTCACCAAACCACTTGATTCGAGGATTTAGACGCAATACAGAAGAGGGTCACAAAACCAATGTAGATGCATCTGAAATTACTCCTAATACTTCTCGCTCTACACAGATCCAATATAGATGTTTTACTCGATAATTTCCGCTCTTTAGCCTCAATATTAAATTCTTCGTTGTTTCCTCAGTTTTATTCATTATACTTCGCTGAATCCATTCCAATTTACACATGTCACGTTTCACTCTAAAGGAAGAGTTTTGAATTCGAGCATCATCATTCAAAGACCCTAAAGTCCAAAGTGTTACAATTACGATGGAGGCCCACGTCATAAAATCCAAAACCTTGGAATGAGAGACTGAATATTTGGAACTATAATTTGACAGTGGCTGCTTTGGTCTCCTGTACACAAGCGCAAACTTGGTTCTTCGAATAATCAAAATAGGTACGAAACAGAGAAATTCAGAACGGATGTTAATTAAGAATCAAATTAAATTGCAATAGCTAATATATAAAATTATAATTAATATAATCAATTGTAATTTCATAAAGTTTAAGTCTGCTTATGAACGTTGCACAAGAACGAGGCTGTGGTGACGGCCTTCGTAATTTTTAACCATGATCAAGTAAATTGGCATCCCTACTCTCCTAAATTTATCACCACGCCAACGTGAGGAGCTCCGAAACATTTAACGTGCATTAGCCCCTCAGCTCCTTTGGAAATACGAGATCCGAGTCCGCTACCTTTAAGGTTAAGAGCAAGTTGCCTACCAATCAGGCTCCATTTCAGTTATAGAAATCGACAAAAATTGTTAAATTAAATATATTAATTTTATAAAGTTTTGGCTTAAGCACTGAAAAAAAAGAGAGAATATAATTCTTATTTTAGTATAATTAGTAATAATTAACGTATAGTTTGAAAACGTTTTACGGTATAATCGTCAAGCGATTTCTCCTTCATACTTAATTTTTAACTAAAAGAAATTCTTTAAAAAGTATAATTTTGTATTGTTTATTACTCATTGTTTTTATTTTCCTTTCTTTTCACATGTGAAGCAAATTCATCGTTTGCTTGTAGGCGCAGTATACATACATTTCCGATCACATATATATATAATTTGCAATTTAATGGAAATTCCACAAAATTTCCACTTAAGACGATGTTTCAATTATCACGATATTATTCAATTTCTTAAGAATAGAAATATTTCTCCTTTCATATTATTTGATGTACATTAGAGCTATTTTTTGAATAACTAGAAAAAACTTTTCAAAAATTGCTTAGATAAACTTAAATGACTATGCTACTTGATGAATGAGAGTTCCCATTTTAATTTAATGCTTTGAAAAACTCAAATTTCATTCCTCCCTAGCTATAGACGGTTGCTGTTCATGATAGATCTTTAAAAAATATTCTCTTTCAATCACTGACATTGCCATAATTTGATTTTTGTTTAAATGACGCGACATTAAAGATGCGTAATAAGAGACAAAACTTTGAACAAATTTGAATGAAGGATCCAGTGATGTTGACGAAGTCTGAGCCTATACCTTGTGATATGGGCTAATCGCAAATTTTTCCTTCAACTAACATCAGGTTTTTTTTTCGGATTTTGTACTTCAGTTCCCAGCTTCTTCCCATTCAAATGAAACATGATGAAATTAAGTAAAACTTTAGAAATGGAGTGAATAGAAATAATTCAGTGGTATAAAAGCGACAGAAAAGTGAATTGAAATGTAATGTTATGGTAATGAGAAAGGTGTTAATGTATTGTGCGTGGAAGTGTTAAGCCGTGGATTTGGAGAGATTAGGACTCAACGCTGTCGGAGCATTCGAAGGAGGTACTCGCATCGCATACCGCTAAGCGTATTCATTGATAGATTATAGAAGTCGTTAGTACTCGCGGATAGAGACTCAATTGTGCACCCCTTATTCGAGGATCAACTGAAGCTGTTTTGGATATAACTGACAATTTCAATTAATTTGTTTGTGCTTGAATATAAGTTGAAATTCAGATCTTGTAATTAGAATAATATTTAAGAGGACAGACAAGACGGTAATAAGATATTGACACAGCCTCACCTTTCCATGTGAAGTATCCAAGTATCAATCCAAGAAAAGGTTTGAAAGCGTTGGTGGAATTTATGAGCCAAAACTTTTTTAATTACGTGTATCGATTCTTCGTGTAATGACACTCCGTAACACTAAGATTATGTACTACAAAGACGATTGTGTCGCAAATTAAAATCTTTTATAGAAATGTAAACAATTCTGTTGTTGTTTAAATAAGTTTTTTACATATTTCAACCTCACGCATCTTATTTTATATTTTATTTTTAAATCTCTTTTTATATCTTATTTTTTAGCATTTTTTTTTATATTACAAATTTATGCAAATTTAATTTAAAATCGTAAATATAATACATAATATATTGAATCAAAAATTCTTATAAATCTATATTTAGAAAATGATTTGTAAGATAGTTTTCACGAGTCAAACATTGCTTCATCTCGAAATAAACTTTCAATTTAAAAACAAAGATGCGAATATATAGGGCAAGACACGTACTTGTAAGGCACATGTTTCTGTCCATTGAAGAGGGCCAAAATAACGTTTCCCAAGGCTGATAGAGACAAGCAGCCTCCGTCACGAGGCTTCGTGGAAATTTTATCGCAACTTCCCAGATCAAACAGATGAAGACGACTTCGACCACCAGCAACTGAAATGTGCAATAATGCTCTTTTTTAATTATGAAAAACTAAATTATAATAGAATATCTATATCTATCTATATATATATATATATATATATATATATATATATATATATAATATTAATTTTGTGCATATAATAAAATTTATTATTGTATGAACAAAATATGACATTAATTCGAAATCAATAACTGCATTGATCCTTTGTTATAATTTTTATTAATTGCATTTATATATAATTATTTCTTAAATTCTCTTACTTTTGCCTGGCTAATTAATATCCGGGTCCCCTCTGAATTCTTTGATACACATCTTTCCTTTATGACATAAACTTTAGCTTTCGTATGAAAGAGAATTTAAGACGTTCAGAAAGTAAATTCATTTTATATTTTGAGCCCCCCAAACGTAAACACTTATGTTTGAAAAATTCCCCTTCTGCATCACTGAGATTTCTCGATCTTTTTTATTAATTTCTTTTCCTTCCATTTTCTTGTTTAGTGTTTACATTCTCTTAAGCGATTTATTAAATCCTCTGTCGTAATTTTTCATTTCTATGGCATTAAATTCACTATTCTGGTTAAAATTCACAGGATTCGATGTATTTAAGAGTCACTTTTTATTATATGTTAACCAAATATATGCATTACTCGTCTATTTTTATTTATTGGAATAAATATTTCTTCGTTGTCCGCATCGAAAATTTTTTTTAGCTTTATAAAAAATTTTAATTAAAAAAGAATGCAAAATTCAAGTATTTTACTATACATTTAAGACTGCGGGGAATTATTTTAAAATTTTCATAAACATACGAGTGTCTTCTTTGTGCACATCAAATTTCTAAATGTTTACTAGCTTGTTAATTTTTACAATTTTTTAAAAGTTTTACCTGAAGATTGAATTGCTACAATAAATGATAGAACAAAATATTGAATTTTTCTTATTTCTGTTAAAAAAGTCTTTGATTTCGTAAGACTTTAAGATAAATTATTCTATCTATGTATTTAGTCTCAGATTTTTAAAACATAACTTTCAAGTAAAAAACAAATAGATTATTTTTTGTAATACCTTAAATATTTTTTCAATGAGAAATTAATTTTTTATATAGTAAATTTTAAATAAAAATTAAATTAATGTTATGAGCTTACCTCCTCCTTTACCGCCTCTCTCGACTCTGTATTGATAGAGATGTAAGGTGAACAGAAAATGGGAATTTCTGCTTTCATCTTCTCCGTCTGAAAATAATTTTTAAGATAAATAGATTGTAAGGGGCCAAAAGTCATTTTACAATTTTAATTTAAAGCATCTTTGAGTGATTTGTAAAATAATATATATATATTATTTTAAATGGATAAGTTTTAATTGGATAAAAAAATTTTTTCTTTTGTTTTGTTTTTCTTTGTTTATTGTTTCTTTTCTTTAAATTACAACTTGAATTTTGAAGTAATCCAATTTTACCCAATAAGATGAATTGGGGAGGGTTGGTACCATAGAACTAGTTTAATCCCACAATTCAGTCCCCAGTCTGAATATGCATGTTTTGTTTTGTTGGGTATTCGAATTATTCGATTTATTCTTTGGTTCAAATTAATTTCAAATTTGATTCAAATTTTATTCATCTCTTAGTTTCAAATTTGATTCAGTTACAACTTCTTTTTTACTTAGTTCTATATAGATTTTAATTGTTCTCTTCCTTTTGTGTTTTTTGATGATAAATTAATTGCTTTATCTTATACATACATACATACATACATACATACATACATACATACATACATACATATATATATATATATATATATATATATATATATATATATATATATATATATATATATATGATGTTATACGTTGCATATATGGAATTCTTTTGTTGTTGCACACCCTAAAGAATAGCAGAGCTATAACAAGTCCATTTATTAAATTCTTTTGAAACAGGTATATAGAAAACAATATCTATTAGAGGTGCATCATTGTCCACTTAGCAAATATGGGCTTTTTCTATCACGTTTTTCATAATGGAACATCTCTAACTGTATCTAGTGTATTTCTTGACAAATATTGTCTTGAGCAATAGCTTTAAGGTTTATTGGTGAATCTTTAAGGTACATAGAAAAATAACTAATACATAAAGGTCGAACGCGGAGGTCAAGGAAACTCCGAACCACCACATTCCTAGAGTATTTTCTAAGATAAGAGCAACATTTTTTTTTCAAAATTGAAGACCTAGCAGGTGGCCTATTAAAATGAAAGGATGCCCTCTGTGTGAGGGAAACATTTACTTACAGAGTGATATTGAACAATTTTCTCTCGCTGCTTTGTTGTGTATTATTCTATAACTAACACCAAAAACTCTGATTTCAGATATCGAAATTTTTTTTTCCTCAAAAGTTATCCCTATTTTAAATTGTAAAGAGTTTTATGGTTCACCCTGTATTAACCCTCTTTGCTTTCTTTTGTTTTGAACCATTTATGAAATCCTCAAGAATTATGAAATAGGAAGAAAACTGCTGAAAAAACTTTAAAAGTTCCAAAATAATTTTACGCTGATATATTAATAAATTAAATAATGAAAAAATTATAAAATCTGAAGCAGTAATTAAGGATAAAATTATTAAAAATAACATTTGAAATATGCCCTAAAGCACCTGCATGTATCATCTTATATTCATATCCTTATTCACATTAAAAAAACTATCTTCATCTACCACTCTTAAATCTCTCTCAAATATCAAAATTATAGATGTCCACATTTGAACTTTAAAGAATACGACTTGAACTGTAATCTAAAATGATTTTTTTTTGTGATGAGACCTATCAAGAAATCTCAGTATAGTACGAGTGCATTGGTGAAAATATGATGTACTCATACTACAAACTTATTTATAATTACAGATATAATGAATGCGAAGCGATAAATATGCATCATAACATAAAGTAATGATTGTTATAGCCTTGCTTTTTTTTTTTTAAAAAAAAAAAAAAAAAAGGCAAAATAAATTGATGATTAATAAGCTTTTTGTTTATAAATCATTTTGTGTATCAAATGACGTTTAAAAATTCGTTTTGAATAATTTTTATGAGTCAAGCTTTGCTGACGTCTCTCCGCAAAAAAATCTGAAAAAACAAACTATGCCTATTATTTAAACATTCTTATACATCGAACAATTTAGTAATTTGCACCGAGAGAAATTCGTTATAACTACGTATATATAAATACTTTTGTTGAAAATAAACCATTTTGAAAAGTTACTTCACGTAAAAATAACTTTATTTGCAAATTTTCATCATGATTGATGTCATTTTGGGTTTTTAATACCGATTGAAATTTAAAGAAGTCGCAGTCCTCTAAATTTTATTTTACTTGGTGATTACAATAAAAAAATAGTGTACTTTTATATGTTTGATTCAGCTGTATATAATAATAATATGATTATAATATGATTAATTAATAATATGATTATTAATTAATTTATAGATGATGTCAGATATCACTAGAATCATCAAGGGAAAGAGTAGGCCAAAATATTAAACGGGTAAGCTAAATCTTACAACGCAATATTTTAGTCCAAATACATTATTTCTCTCTCTCTCTCCACACACACACACACACACCAAGAAGGAGTCGCTCGGTTGTAATGAAATTTCGAATTCAAAGGCATTTGGATCGAGCATGTAAATGATTAAAATTTGGTATCCAATGAATAAATAGCGGGAGCTATAGCGCACTCAGCAGGTGTATATAGGAAGCGATTCTCAATCTGATGGTTAAATTTTCTGTTGCATTGCGATTTAGGATACCTTTCAACGACTGAAAAAAGGCTTCGTCACAGGATTCGATTTCATTACGAGCAACTGTCAGAGTTTGAAAGAGGTCGTATCATTGGATTGAAAGAAGCAGGTTGGGCAAATCGGAGAATCGCTCGTCATATAAGTCGAAGCGATGCGGCGATTAGAAGATGCTGGCAAGAATAGGTGGACAATGGCAGATTTTAGCGTCACGATAGTAGCGGTCGATCTAGGGCCACAGCAGATCGGGAGGATAGAGTGGTTATCAGATCAGCTATCACAGCGCCTGATTCATCGTTATCAACCATCAGACGTGCGACCCACACAAGAGTGTCCACCATGACTATTCACAGACGGCTGATAGAGCAAAATCTCCGCTCGTAACGACCGTTACGCCACTTGCCACTCACGCCTGCACACTGTCGAGCCAGAATACAGTGGTGCTTGGCTCGATCAGGCGGGATTGATGCTGAGTAAGGACGCATAGTCTTTAGCGACGAATCCCGCTTCCAACTGTGTCCTAAGGATCATCGAAGACGTGTCTGGAGACGCCCAAGGCAGCGTGCTGATCCTGCTTTCACTATTGTACGCTACGCAGACCCTCAACCAGGAGTTATGGTCTGGGGTATCATTTCCTTTAATAGCCGGACCCCTTTGGTCGTCATTAGAGGCACACTTACAGCACAGCGGTATGTTCGACGACATCCTGAGACCTGTTTTGCTACCGTTCCTTTTGCAGTACCCTGGCCTTATTTTTCAGCAAGATAATGCCAGAACACATACGGCACGTGTTGCTATGATCTGTCTTACAGTTTGTCAAACACTTCCTTGGCCAGCCAGATCTCTCTCCAATCGACTATGTCTGGGATATGATGGGAAGGCGACTGCGTCTTCCAGGGAATGTTGATGAACTATCTCGACAATTGGAGTAAATTTGCCAAGAAATACCGCAGGAGACCATCAGGAAGCTTTATCATTCTATGCCACGTCGTGTGGCAGCTTGCATCCAGGCTAGAGGTGGATCAACACCTTATTGAGCTCGTTACTTTGTAACTATGTAACTCTGAAATAAATCATTTAATTTTTCTGAAATTTTAATCATTTTCTATTCTATACATAATTTTCTTATCTGCCAATTTTTGTCTCCATCGGTCAACTCCTTCTTGTACGTCGTTTTTTTTTTTTTTGTTATAGAGTGTAGAATAAATGAACAAGGGAAAATGATTTTACTAGGTTGACTCTCATATTGGCTATGTGACTGGGAATGACAGAATATACCCACTGTAGCCCATGAATGTCGTAAGAGGTGACTAAAATGGGTTTCCAGCGTCTAGGGGTATAACTGCGCACTCTGTCCCTGGGGATTATATCAGGAGACCTCAGGGACTTGTCTTCTTTAGGTAAGTAAGGGGATCATGTCCCCTAGGCACCCTAGTGATCTTTTTCTTTCTCATGGGGTTTGCTGTCTTTGGTAAATACGGGTGACGCGCTTACGGGTTACCCTAATGATCCTTCTCTATTTTCGACCTTCCGTCTAGTCAACCAATTTGTGTCTTTTCTTCAATTTCTTCACTTCTAGACCACAGTTAAATCTGGTTTAGCGCAGAATAGCCATATCTGGCTCTTGCGCCAAAAAACTTTACTTTTTCACTTGACTCTTCTTGTTGACCAATCTTTTTTCATTGTTTTAACGTATAGATCACAGATTTGTCTTGTTTGGCGCAGTATGGCCACATATGGCCAGTAAACTTTATTATCACTCACTCAATTATATTGGCTATAAAGTAAGTTGATCATAAGCCTTATTAGTTTAATCATTCGTCGTGCAAATACTTTTGGAAGATGCTTAAGTATTAGAAAAAAAAAATTGAATGAACATTTATTCTGCAAGGACAAAAATCAACTTCAGTATATTTCTATACATTTAGAAATAAAGAACGAAATTGAATATCTAAATTACTAAAATAACACTAAAGATGCTAAATAAGTTTGGGTTTTTTTTTGTTTTTTTTTATCAACACAGTTGCTATAATGATATTTTTAGAATGTATTTCACTCCTAGTTTACCGGTGTAAAAATCATTCACCCTATATGACATAGATGATATATTTGTTAACACAGCTTTTGAAAAATCTTTTAATTGAAACATGTAATGGCAATACGCATGAAACATTAAGCCATGAAGTTTTTGTTTTATAACGAAAAAAAAACCCACCCACCTTTATTTCTACAGTATGAAAAAAAGTAACCACTTAAAGAAACCCACAAAATATTTTTATTCTTAAAATTTAATGATCCTCATTACAAAGAAAAACTTCCAGTAATCCAAAAAACTTCCAGACCAATACAAGGGAAGTGCAAAGTCTCCGTTATAAAAATAATCACTTTTTCAATTATAAAGCAATCCCTTCAACGAAATGGCTTGAAATAACGGAAAGATATTCATATCATAAGTACAAATATATTACCGACACTCTCCTATTTTACATCTCCGAAATGTATATTTTTCGCAATACGCCCTTCTACTGTGAGCATGCTAATTAAAGTGTGAATTTTTGTTATTAAAACTGCTTCTACGAAATTACTTGTGATGCCCCGTAACCGGAAAGTAAGTCACGCGATGCGGGAGTATTCGAATGTTGTGGAACACGCCAAACGTTCCAAAAGATTCGTTCGTAAAGAATGCAAAAAGTACTTCAGCGTTAACTGGGTTTAAATTGTGGTTAGAAGAGGAAAGCGGCAAGTGGTAGTTCCCATCGATATTTTTTAATATTTGAGGGTTAAGAATATCTGCTAGGGTAAAAATCTATTTGTATATTACTTTAAAATTTTTCATGGATAATGTTTAAATAACCAAAGAGTATTTCTTTTGATGATTAAGTGATAAAAAAAACCCTTCCTTTTTAATACAAAAAAATAGGAAGTTCCTCACTTTTTCATACATACTTCGCTGAAAATTTCGGTATATTTTGCTAATGATATCTTTGGTAATCTTTCGATATCAATGTAAAAAAAAAGAAATTATTAGAAAATTTTATTCACAAGAATAGACTAATATAAAAATGTTAACTATAATTAAATGCATTTATAAAATTTTAAGTTTATGGAACTAACGAGAGCAGTATTTTACTGGTATTCTTTTAGTATGTGTAATTTGGAATTTGTCACTGTCTTTTTTAATTGATTCTCTGATGTTAACCACTTTTTGACAAATGTGATTTGCTGAAGGAGATAGTTTGGACCCATAAGACACTATTATATATGTATTATTTAAGAGCCTTTATGACTTAATCATTTACACAAGCGAGTTGGTATGTTGTTAAAGGATTAGGCTCATATCAGTAAGCAATTTGATGTTCCAAACCATCCAGTTTGGTGCAATAATACATTATTATTTTAGCCATCAAACAGAATTGATTCGTTGATTGATAAATTTTACAAATTTACTAAATCAATATTAACAATATTAATATTCTTTACAGTAAATAAAACTACTACTAATACATATATATATATATATATATATATATATATATATATATATATATATAGTTAAATTTTGTTGTTGTTATTGTTATTCAGTGATTCTCGGTGAGTGTTAAAGTAGATCCAGTAGACTAGATAATCACTAAATTTTCGGTTCTTTGCCAGAGACAGCAATTTGAATTCTTATAAATCTATTTTGATTTCCCTTAGGCTTTGCTTTTTCCACCACAAAGGAATTTTGCTCACACCTGTTCATTATAGTACTGAGTTTCCTTTTAATTATATGAAAATTTAACTATACCTTATAAATTAAGCGATTCGGGCATCTGGACCATTAACCAAGGTCTGCTTTGAATTTAAATTTTTTAGCGCTGTGATGCAGCTCTTAGCATTTATTATGTGATATATATATATATATATGTGTGTGTGTGTGTGTGTGTGTGTTTATGTGTGTTTCGGATTTTATTCACTTTTATAATGTATTGTGTTATTTTAATTTGACTAGTTTGGATTTCATTCTATCTTCCTTTGTTTTAAATAATCTTGCGATTTTACTTGTTTTTTAGTTTAATTTAATTTTGTTTTTCATGATAATGAGTTGTTCTTAATAGTAAATTAGTAAATTGTGTGGTTATAAAAATGTTCGTGATCTTTTGTTTGCGTAAAACTGTAATCGGGTTTTATCGCTTATTATTGTACACCTTAAATAAATAAATTTAAACTTAACACAATATCTTACAAATGATCAAAAATTTTCTTTCCATTTTAATGTTCTTCTGAGCTATTGAAATTTAATTTGAATTATTGAGTATTAAGTTTTGCGTGACGCAGTTGACTCATTAGCAGCTATACCTTTTTATTGCTCAACTCAATTGGGAAGGTTAAAACACCGAAATGAGGAAATTAACGTACTAGAAATTCCTCCTTTTATGTGAGTTTTATTTCTTGGTTTAGTGCAAAAACTTGTTCCAGAAATAGTGACTTTAGTTTTATACACGCAATATATCCACTCGAACAAACGCAAAAGATGATAAAAGAATACGTGAATAATTTACATAACGATTTAAAAACCAACTATAAGTCTTAACTATGATTAGTTGATTTAATGACTTTAAGAAAAAATTTCCGTTATTAAATGTGGTTTTTTCCCCCCATTAATTAAATGTTAGATTAAATTCAAATGTATCTTAAGTGCTTGAAAAATAAAGTTCTATAAATTGTTAAAGGGAGTCACCAGATGTTTTACACATAATTTGAAACTGATGAAAAAATGAAATGACAAGAACTTACATGAAAGTTTTGTAGCTTAATGATAAAAATTCTAAATAAAAATGTAATATAAATCAAAATGCATAGGCATGATGTTAAATATTATTCAAACAAAAAAGCGTTTAAAATCTTTAAAAAAATGTTAAAATAGGGGGAAAAAGTTATGCAACGCCCTGGCATCTATCCTTTCATTTAACTGTACCAAATGAAGTTTAGTCAATAATTAAATAGTCAGACAATGAAGAAAATCAAATTGGTTTTATTCGAACTACCAAACATTCTTAACTCAAAATCTACGTTGCTATAAATGTGGGACAGATGATTGCATGTGCTTAATTCAAAAGATTAATATCATAAATTATTACTTATCTCCCTAACCGGATCCGAGTCAGTACTAAACTTATAAGATGGATCCTACTACATGTCTGCTCACAGGTGGTTATTCCACACTATCATCGAATCATCTAATTTTTTTCTTCTTCTTAGCATAAGTACATGTCTATTCTCGATGATCTAACCTTACAAATTCTCAATCTCTAGTACAACTTCCTTACTGCATCCATCTTATTCACAGGAGTTCAATATTTCTAATCTATTTTACTAGTCGCGGCTCATTCACAAGACAAGATTTAACGTGACATGAAAGTCAGATGTTAGTTAAAGGGAAATACGTATGTGAATCCTGTTATAGCAGAAATTTTCAAAAGTTCATCTTTAAAAAAAGGCAAAATATAATTTAATTGGTAATTTATTTGAGTATAAAAATAAGAAATTATAATATATCTTAAAAATATTTACGATGAATCAGTGGAAATATTATATCGTAAATTCTAATTCTTGGTTATCTAAAATATTTAAATATTTATTGAAAATATTTACAAATGCTTAGATAATAGGCAAGTGCTATAATAAGAGATGTAACACAGCGAGATAAAGACTCATAAAAGCATAGATTTTATTCCCTTATCATGCGCAACTTATTTCTTGAAAAGTATCAGATGGCCGTGCATTTGTAATATGAAACTGTGTATTTATCTTTCAGCCAGAAGAGACAATAAAAAAAAGAAAGAATGAGAAGAAATTATTATACTTAAAGGTTCCTTTCTTCTCGTTCGCCTCCAGTATTAACATTTTTCATCATGCCGGGTAATTTTTAACGTTATGAAGATAAGCGGCAAACACACACAAATGTATAAACAACAATAACAAACAAAAAGAATAATCCAAACCCTTACCAGCATAGTTTTTCAAGTCACGTAGCTCGCTGCTTTTAGCTTCCATTACAGAAGCTTAAGAAGATATATGAAGGGCCGTGGGGAGAAGGCAGGGGCTGAAAAAGGCTTTATATTGATCCCCCCTCTTTTTTTATTCTCATGAATATTCGCAGAGGATCCCCTGAAAATGGGGCATTTTTTGAAAGTCCGTTCACGCACTTTTTTAAGCGCTTTCTGAAGGGTGTTGGGCTTAAATGTGTATCAGTATGCGCCCGCCCCACCACCGAGGCACTTGCCCACGTTATTTACGTCCCCGAGAAGAAGTGGGGCCCCATTCAATAAGGTATTAAGTCCAGTGCAATTTATGATCGGCTTGTTCAGTGTTGAGGCTCCAACGTGAGAATGGCAATAGGGTCATTGTGGCCGAGACAAAGTACTTCCGGAAGATCTTTTGGGGGGGCTCTTTGTCTGGGAGACTTATGCCAGATCAACTCATTTATGCCGCTCTGCCTCTTAAGCCTCTCCATGAATTTAGAAAACACTTATTCAACCCATCTGTCATCAGGTTATTGTTTTTAAATGCATAAATGACATGGGTAGTATTTGAAGCCAGGATGTGGTCGAGTTTTAGATGTAAAATAAAAGATATCCACAGAAAACATTTTCATTGATGAAGTTAGAAAGAGTAGGATAAAAAAGTGTTCTGAAAACTCGTTTCGAGGATTAATGTTTAATGAGAGCTGATGAGTGTTTCGGATAAAGCCTAATTTGTCTCTAAATTTGTGTCAACTTATCTTTTATATTTTGGTGAAGAATACATAATTCAATCACAAATAGTAGCTTATTTATTAAGTGATAAGCAGGCAGTTTATTTTTAAGGGATAGACATTTTGTAACTGAATAAAAATCATATAAATAAAAAATAAAGCTCGATTATCTGATAATGCAATGCAAAAAGCTCTGTGCATTTGTTAAATTAATTATAAAAGATACAGCCATTCATACGGCCAAATGAACTGTAGTTAACTCAAAACTCTATAAAAGTATTTTGGAACATATAAATTGATGGCACAAGCTTTAGGTGATTTCTGTTTAAGTATATGAAATGTTTTCCGATGGATAAATGTGCAGCGACTGTCTTCTACAACAGCACCAGAAGTTAAAACACCTTGTTAACTAGCCAAACGAGGCGTCTTTTCAGCCTAGTTGGTTAGAGCATGACAAAAAGCGACCGGTCAACTTTCTTTCGGACCCACTGATCCAGGGTTTGAAACACCGCTGCCGCTTCAAGATCAACACTCTCTCCTCTCTCCATGGGGCAAGGGGTAGAATAACATCCCCCGATGCCTCGGGGCAAACGTCCAGCGTAGAAAATGTTTTCTGTATGAAAGAGATGAGACCGACTAAGTACCTACTAGGACTCCTGAGATTATTGAAAATGTACGTAATTTCCTAATTAACAATCGCTGTGTGTGTCACTGAAAATAATAAAAGAGTATTTAAACATCAACAAAGAAACTATTCTACCTTTTTGAGGATTTGGTCATAACAAAAATATATGCTAAATTTGTCCCACTCTTTACAGCCAATGAACAAAATTAACGAGAAGTGCACATTGAAGATACATAATTTCAGTCTCTGGAAATGATCCAAACTTATTGAAATCACTGATTACAGATGATGAAACACGGTGTTTTCCATACGAACTTAAGGTAGAGACGAAGAGCTAAGGTAGAGGTGAAGAGCTAGCTAACAATTGCGCAAAGTGAACCGGAACATACATTCGATTAAATCGCAGCAACAAATATATTGAAGAAGGAGGGTCTTATAGGGAATGAAAACCAAAAACAAATAATAATTTTTTGAATATGTTTCTTTTACAGACAAAGTCATGAAAATTCTTTAACGCATTGTGTAACATATTTGGGTATAATTACTGAATTTTTATAATCTGGCTCGTGAATTTTTTTTAAAATGAGTGGAAATACTTTTACTTAATGCATTAGGAAGGTGTTATTTGACTATAGAAAAATTTCTTATGTAAACCTTTTAGATTGAGTATACACACAATTAAGTTTTTGTGGCTATTAAATGCGAACAGAAAGCTTCAGATTTACAATATCGCTGTATACCGATGTTAAATAAATGAGATGAAAATTCTGATTCTACGAATTCGGGTTCCCAATTAAATTTGATCCCGACGATACTAATACCTCATAAACATGTTTCCACGTAATTTGAGTACATATTATCATTCAAGGGAGGTCGCGCAACTGGACTAAAGAAAGAGTGGTAAAAGGGAAGAATCACTCAATATTTAGATGTGACACTGACTCTCTCGATAATGTTAAAATGAATGTTTAAAACATCATAGAGTACGGTGTCAAAAGGAGAGCAATCAATCTAAAGAAATGATAGAATGAATAGACTAGGGCGATCATTAGATAGGCTTTCACACCTCATTTGTCATTTTCAATGATCCGATTTGTATCCACAAAAATTATTGATAGTCAAATCAAAGAAAGGAGTTTAATATAATAGCTACCATTATGCCAACTTTCCATCTCCTATGCAGAACAATAAGCATGTTGCAGTAGTGTCAGGTTAATTTGACTTGGAATCTGATTAGCAAATGTTGAATTATTTTTAGCAACGAATTCTAATTTGAAATGAGCTTCTTTGATTAGTGAAGAGATGTCCTGAACAGTGGTGGGATATTTATCTGTCGCTTGCCACATAGTCATGGTCTAGGCTTGAATTTGATTCGACAACATTGTCAACCGTGATATCCTCGCAGCATAATTCAACATCGACAAAATTCTTATCCCCCTTATATTCAAAGGTGAGCCAACAGCTATATGATCTCCATACAAATGTCAACACACACACGCACATTACTATAGTAGTGAGACTTGTTTTCTGTAATTTGATGCAGTAGGCCGTGGATAGTTATCGCCAAAGTTTTGCTGGGATTCATCTTGAGCGTTGGCGTCGGATTCTCTAGCGACTATTGCTTCTCTGAATACTCAACGTCTTTCTCTACATTAATGCATTACGTGCCCGGACATCTATAGTGGTAGCAGAGAGGCATATTCTCGGCAGTTCTTCATAGATTTGTTTTGCTCTGTAGAATGGCAGATTGGGCGTCTAGGCTGTTGCCTACCTGGAACTTGGTAATGGGAAGTGATATTGTATCTTTTTGGATTAGTGATCAGAGCAATAGCCTCCACGACTTGTTCCTGGTCTATAGATGCAATGTAATTTGGAGATGCGTATTCGTCATTAGTATAATGCATTTCCATAAAAGATTTTCTGAAGATCTTCCTTAACAATGCTATGTGTCAGGGATTGTAGGTCAACCATATCTGTATCGCCTGAACAGTACAAATAGAGGTAAGCCTTTGAAACTTAGGCCGGTGATGAGTGTCCTTTAAGGTTTTCTATTTGTTCGTAATGTTTTACGAATTCCTCAACAGTTTTATAGTCCTGAAACAGAGAGGTATGTTACAAATTTGCGATCCCCTTCATCAGATGAACTACTTTCTAGTTTTCTTGCAAGGAGGGTTTCACTTTTAGGCACAAAGCAAGAATATCCTGAATGTACAACTCGGACGTCTCGTCAATTCTATGCACATATAAGGAAACATTTTTCATTTAGGCGACTTAGATTTTCTGTGCGGCAAAATGTATTGTTCAGATAGTTTCTGAAAACGTAGTCCAATTCGGTAAAGTATGCTCAGTATTGTCAAAACATAGTCTAGCTATTCCACAGTGGTAGACAATGGCGTTCTTCAGACACATATTTTCATCCCAGTGGTTAAAAAATGTGATCCGTTCATCGACCTTGAGCCATTTTCCTAGAATCTTGTTAGTCGTCATCGGAAAATATGCATGGATTTCTAGGTATCTGGTAGGTCAATAACAGCACTGGCGATTATGTTGGATGTGGCTGTAAACTTTGGCTCGGTATTATCGGAAATCGTTGGGGCAGTGATTCTTCTACTGGGATATGGTAATTATCCAAATTCAAGAGGGAGACATTGAAGAATATATGAGAAGTCAAATAAAGAGTACAGAATTTAAGCACAACTCGAGACATATATTCATCAAAAGAATTCAGAACTAAAAATTTGATAGGAATAATAAGCTAGCATGCAAAACTTAAGCAACAAATGCATTTTCAGCATACAACCATGAAATTGTTGAAAAGGGCTCTTTGCGACCAGTAGAGTGAAAAAGAAACTCAGTGGAATGTTGAAGCATGTGAAAATATCAGTACTTCGACAAAGAAAGGACATTATGCCACGCAATGCACGCCCTCAATACCAAGGCAATTTGAAAAAAAGAGGAGGGATGCCTTTCCAGACATTCCGAGCAAGTGAAAGTGAAATCATACGTTGAATGATGGCTACAAGAAACCATCAAGATGCCTTTACACGTGGTAAAATGATCGAAAAGCTTGAAGAGGGGAGAAGTTTTACGAGTGTTGCACAAGAATTAGAATTGAAAAAAAAATTGTAGTTTCAAGAGCTTAGAAAGCCTTCCAAATGACAGGAACAGCTGTAAGAAAGTTTGGCGGTGAACGACCGAGGAAAATAACGGCAAGTGATGACCTGTATATCATTCTGCAGGCAAAAAAGGACCGGAACCAGACATCAGGCAACAGTGCTCAGCAGCAGTGCACAGCAACAGGACGACAAGCATAAGTCGAACCGGACGACAAGTAATAAGCAACCGGTCCAGACACCCCTGATTTAAATCTCATTGGACATGTGAGGGATGCTTTGGGAATACGCCTGATAGCGAGATCATATACTCCAGAGAATATCAGTTAGCTGAAACAGATGCTCCTTGAAGAGTGGCAACTCTTACCTCAAGAACTGATGGATAATTTGGTATTGAGTAAGAATAGACGGTGTCACGTAACCATAGCAGTTAGGGGAGGTAATATCATTTATTAAGGAACTTTCGTGTGTTGTTTTTCTTCATGGCCAGATAATGTTTTTTTACTAACACCATTTTGTATATGAAGCATTTTTATGTTTAGTTCCAAAATGCTTCTTTCAATTCCTTTTTTAGTTATTTTGCTTTCATCAACCTTTAACAACTAGATTGTGCCTCTGTAGAGTGAATATCATGTCACCTAATTGATATATTTCGGAATTACGGCACAATCTGAAAAGTTGCTAAAGTTTTGCACACTTGAGTAAGAGTAAGATTTTAAATTAACATAAATTAATTATAAATAAGAATTTCAGGATGCAAAGCGCAAGAACAAGCACAGGAAAACTTATCTCGATTTTACTACTTAGCTATAGAAAAGATTCGAGCATGCACTTCGCTTCAGTACATGCTTGTTTGCATAAATTTTTTAGAAAATATGTGGGCTCACAGGACAGATTTCATCTGTCGACCATTGGTCAAATGCAAACTTCGGATCAAAGTTTAGTAGTGCAGAAAGTGAATGACTGTAGGTTTATGGACAAAAGCTGAATCCGGTTCTCATTATTGCCAGAAAACGAGTCTCGCGACATTTTCATCCCAATTCTCCGGAAAAATTCATTTACAATATATTCTTCCGAACAATACAGAAACACATGACAATTACGTACAACATCTTATCACCAAGATGTTTGGGTGTTTACACCAGTTTAAAAAGTAGGACTGTCCGAGAAGCTCTTAACACGTTATTTTGGACCCGTCTCAAATAACTCAATGGTTATTTGATGTAACGTATGAAGTAGAAATATGGAAGAGAGACGTAGACAACGGAGTTTAAAAGATGTCCACGCCCTGAGGTTAAAACTCTATCTTAGTCCTAATAGATGAAAAAAGAGTTTCTAAATTTTCAGGGGCCTGTTACAAGAAGCCAGACCAGATTGCAATGCAGCATTGCTTTTTTCTCAAAAAAAAAAAAAAAAAAAGGAAGAAAGGAACGATACTCGTTTTTTGGCAATGGCGCAAGAGCTGCATTCTACCTCTTGCGCCATAAATCTACATTCCTTCACTCGCTGCATCGTATTAAACTTCGATGCGAAGGTTGTATTCGATCATGGTCCCCAAATGAAATCCTCCTGAGAGCCTGCATTTATTTTCGAAAGCTTATGCAGAGAAGCATGAACTGAAGCAAAGTGCATCCTGGAGTCTTTTTTATATATGCTTTTCGCTAAGCTGTGAAGACGATACAGATTTTGATCTTCCTGTTGTTACATCTTGCGTCTTATTTATGGTTACGTCCTTGCATCCTAATATCTTATTTATAATACGTGTTGATTTAAAGTAAAATTTTACTTTTATTATTCTTAACAAACTGATAGTTCTGAATTCTTTTGAAGAATCAAAGTCTCTAGTTGAGATTAAATTTAGTACACTTTGTTCGACTTCCCCATGTATTCTATTAGACAACATTTAGTTTAAATTAAATAGTTAAAATGATTAGGGAAACAAAAAAAAAAAAAAAAAATTGAAAGCAAAAACAGTTTACATCTAGAAGACATATTATTTAAAAAACTTATAATCTGCCATTTTTGGTGTTTAAAAATATTTTAAATGTTTTTTATCAGTTGAAAAATTGTAGAAATTGCTTTTTGTGAGTTTTGACTTCTCTTTTAAAATTATAGCATCAGTGCTTCTAGCTTATATTTTTAAGCATAAATTTGTCACATTTATTATAATCAAAGGCCCGGGGCAGTTTCTCGGTACGTCTCTGATTATATTGCCATTCCTTTTATGACACATCTAGCCTACATTTCAACATTGATAAGTCCGTCCATTCATGGCAGTTCATATAATTTCTACTTATTCTTGGTACTTCTCAAACACTTACATGTGGTCAGCTATATCACTAAATATTTCTTCAATAGAACATGATTGGTGTTTTATTAATCATTGTCTCCAACTGTCTTAAAAAGGCCAACACCTTATTGATTGGTGCTATATACGTCGAAGTTTTTCCTGGATAAAACATTCAATTCAGTCAAAACTTTAATTTTTTTACATATGCATCCCAACCACTTATTTTTTGTCTTATTTGAATAATTTTTTGAAAGATGAGGCCTTTTTTCTCTTAGAAGGTATTTCATATAATTCAATTTAATTGATTATTTCACCTAAGAGTTAGGTCTAGAAGTGTTTGATTTAGAGGAAGCCCACTGCATTTTAATTTTATTTATATTATATTTGTTATAAAAACAAACTATATTTAAGAATATTGAATCATGTGAGCGATTAGAAAAAACTAATTTCAAGCAATTGTTAACTTACCTTTTAAAACTTTAGGGGAAAAATTCTAGAGGAACAAGATTTATTCTGAAAAATATTAATTTAACAGTTTGGAGCTTTTGATAACTTTTGCTGTTCGTTGTTAGCTGAAAGAATAATTTAAGAGTACCGGTACATTCAGAGGAAAATATAATACTGAATTTAAGATATTTTCTTTTAGTGACATTTATGTTTTAAAACTTTTTTGAAGATATTAGAAATTTTAGGTGGCTAGTAACAATATTTTAATTATTTTATTGAACTAAAAAGTGTTGTGTGTGTTTTGGTCAAAATGTTTTTTTTCCCCTTTGAGTTGAATATAGACATGATTTTTCAGATTTATTCGCATTTAGGTACCATTTTAAAAAAGCAATATTCCACAAATATATAAAATATTTCATTCCTAATGTAGAAAATAATGCACAAAATATAGTGAACCTATTTTTTAGTGATATTACTGTATATTTTCTTTGAAAAAAATTATAGAACTTCATAATTTTGGAATTTTTTCTTCTTTTTTCATACAAAAATTATTTTTTTAAAATTTAGATATTACTTAGAGAAAAACTATTTCAGGTTCAATATGTGCCTAAGTACTCTTTATAAGAGCATAAGAAATTTGGAACCATACAGAATTATAGTTTTCTTTAAAATGGTACCCAAATAAAAATATATGGCACAAATCATATCCATATTAAAATTAAGAAGGGAAAAAAATTTTCTTGACAAAAAAAATTACTTTTATAGTTCTATAGAATGATGAAAATATCATTCTAAGGCACACAAAAAAAATCTGAGCTCTACTAATAATTTAAAAGATATATATCACAAAAACAAAGAGTCTTAGATTCTAGAATTCCTCCAATGCCCTGGCTCCCTTAAACATTTTTCAGAAATGTGTGTTACCTCTATTTCTAGCTGCTAGAGCTGCATCGAGAAGGTAGGCGGCTTTTTCCGCAGTAGGAGCTCTGAGCTCGCTTTGGTTTATTAGTTGAGCTCCAAATATAGGATCATCCCTCAAGTAGACACCTGGAGAGGTTCCACTACCTTCTGTACCTGCAGAACATAATACCATAAATTACTTTTTCGAAGGGTTTGCTGAAATAGTATTGTAATTTAGTAAATATTAAAATGCACGGTTAAAATTTTACAAATAAATGAACTTTAGTAAGTTGATAGATGTATTTCGTGAACTTAATTTTTGTATTTAAATTTTTGCAGAAATAATTCTTTTTATTACGTGTATTTAAAGCATTTTAAGTTAACGTGTATTTTAAAACAACAAATAGTTTTAATATCTGCAATTTAGCCATTTATTTAGGGCTTGATGTTATCACAAACAGGAAAGAATATAATAATAGTATTCTTAAAGGTTTTTTTTTTCACACATGACATAGCAGAAGAGGAATTTTGGTTTGTGAGAATCCAAATTGTTATTAGTATGGATTTCCTTTAACGTGGAATAGTAAGGTCAGTCATTAATCAAAACTGTGACGCTCTAATTATTGTTATACATATCAAAGGAAACACATCATGACGTATTTCTTTAATATCCCTCACCAGAAATCTATAAGCAGGGTATTCAGCGGTACTTAATCGTTTTATTACTGTTAGTCATTGTAATTTTGATATTATTCACAATTTCTGTGATAGTTTAATTATTTGATTACTATTTGTTATAAAAGTTTTTTTGTTAATATTTTTAATGTCACTTTATTGTTTCACTTTCATTTAATTTTCTTCGATTTTGGTAATGATTTAAAGCATATTTTAATTAAACAACACAATATGTGAACAAAAGAACGAAACATAATAACTCGAGCTGGGATCATAAAAATCACGAACATTATCTTAAACGTAATTTAAGAGGCAAAAAAATGTTACAAAATTACATATCAATATAACTTGATGCAATAGCATGGTACAATAATTACATTACCATTGGTGTGAAATATTCATTTCTTCAAGGGTACCGACTCAATAGTTTAATTGATTGGATGAAACGGAATCAACTTATGTTTTTGTAATTATGATTTCTTTATGAAAGTTGGTACATAAAGATAACATGCAAAATCCACACATTGGTGCTTTGATAAACAAGTGTACATAAACTCATTGTTAATGTTTCTTTGACTATTTAAATAAGTTTAAGGATGACCAGTAGCACGTGTTGCAAAAATCCAAACATATATTGATTATATATATTTTTTTAATTTTTGCAACGTAAATTTCAAATTCATCAAGTAAATGTTTAATAACATAATCTCTTTTGCCTGAAATGAACATTTATTTTACTTATAACTGAACAAAATTACTCGATGAGTTTTCGATAATTATGTGTTATGAACTATAATCTGTGATGAAAATTGGAATCAGTAATATATTAGCTGCAGAAGGCAATTTTAAGCTATAAAACACGCCTTTTCAAAAAAAAGAGAAATATCGATTAACCGACTGTGAAAGTTATTTATTAACGTTTATCCACAAATAAATAAAATTAAGTTCTTATTATCTAATCCTATGCTCTCATTAAGTAATCCTAATAAAAAACCAAACCTATTACAAACGAAAATCTTATCTTAAACGAAAAATCTTATAATTAATGAATAAAAATATAAATACTCATATGCCATAATGTTATCTAATGAAATTTCATCGCTGGACTACAGAATAACTCAATGGAAATTTGATACAAAGGGATTGATTCTGAATTATACTTACCATAACTGACAGCGATAATACTGCTCTAATCAATTCTTATCACGTTACACTGACAAGTTATTTCCGTGTAGACTAATCTTAAGCCAATTCATATATTTCTACAATGACTAGAATTAATATAGAAGATTTGACATCTTGCATTTGCAAATGACGAGTTAACCTCAACTGAGTTTTGATAGCATCAATTAAGTTGGATATGTTGCTATGTTTTATCCCTCAATTGGTAATGTCTTCCACTTAAACATTCAAATACTTTAAAATTCAAGTCTAAATATTCCTGAATTAAATACTATATGAAAATCTTTGTTCGTAAATTAAGTGGCTGTTTACGAGGATATCAATAACAAATAAAAGAGAAATATTGAAAGACTAGTCTTTTCATATTAACAGTGGGAATATACTCGT
>BMAW01004887.1:51929-112049 GCA_019974015.1 Nephila pilipes | reverse complement strand
TATATATATATATATATATATATATATATATATATATATTGCCGGAATTCTATAGAATACCTAGGTATTGTATATAATGCCTGGCATTTTTAGGCAATGTATGAAATATGTGAATTATTACATACTTTCCCTGGACATTGTATGTAAATACCTAAGCATTCTATAGAATGACAAATGCTATTTAGACAAAGTATGGAACAATGTCTTGATAAGGATATTATGTAAGTGACGTGCATCCCTCAAAAATACAAATGTTATTTTGAGAAAATAATGAGAGTGCTATTTAAAAAAAATTATTCGAAATAAGGAAAGAAAAATGATAGTTGTACAAAACAAAATTTATGCCTTTTTTATTAAGAGAAACAAAATTTTTATATAAAAAAATAAGAAACTGAAATTAACCTACTTTTTGCAATACGAATGAATTGCTTGAATGACATTTTGAATTACATTTCATTGCATTTTTCACCCAAAGACATTTCAAATTTTGGCACTTTGATTTGCAAATACATCTGACGAATACTTAGTCGCTTCCACTAGACTGATGAGTCCTCCCGTTGGCGTGGTGTGGATGTTAGGAGAGGGGGGTGCCAGCTCAGGTGTCGTCCTCGTCACTTGACCGTGGTTCAAAATTACGAGGTCCGTCGCCAATAGCCCTCGTGTTGCTTCTAGTGCGACGTTAATAAAAACTAAACTAAAACTAAACTAAACTAATCCACTAGACTGATCAATTGCAACTGATTGGAGAGGAATTTTGTGATCAGGAATATTTTCAATTCTAAGCACATTCTAAGGGTATAAAGTAAATTGTGATCTGGTATATAATTGTTTTAAAATTCCTTCAGAAGCTCCAGGTTGGTTGGTCCTCTGCAACACAACTGCTAATATATTGCGCGAATCACTTCGCCCTTTGTTGACGTCAGGAATAGGAACTCGCACTGTACTCCCCAAAGAAGCAGTGGGAAATTTTTTTCCGAATTCATTTCAATTTTCTTGGCTTGTATTTCCAGATAGATTTTATAATTTATTTTACCTTCAATAGCATTTTCAGTTTTGAAACAAAAGGTGCATCCATTTCATCATCTTTGCAACCATGGCCACAAAAGACGTGAATTTTTTGCATGCAAGTGCATCATTTGTCTCCTTTAAACACATGCAACAGGTAACATAAACAGAATTCTTTTCAGTAAGCATGCCTTCATCATGTTGGTTTAATCTATTATCGACTATATAATCTCATCCCTGTTTTTTTAAAACAGGCTCTTTTTCTTGCATAATCTGATTAATTCCACCTTTTCCCTTTGTTTGGACGCTTTCTATTACTTTTTATAGCTCCTCCTCTGTATTTATGTCTTTTAAAACATCTTCTGGTAAAATAGGTATTGTAAGCACTACTTTAGGTTTGCAACCGAAAAGAGCTCCGTATGGTGTTCTTTTGAACCCAGAATAATAAGCTCCATTTTTCATAAATTAAACGAAACGCAGTCCTTCACTCCAGCGGTCATATTTGTTGTCCTGCATCTAAGTACCAAGAATATTTCCGATCTCTTGATTATCTCTTTCGACACTACCCTGGCTTTGTAAATGGCGATGGACGATCTTCAGAACAAGCCATAACTGCTTCAAGCTGGGTACCACACTATTGTCGAATTCTCTAGCATTGTCAGACTGATGGCGTTCGAAACAACTAGAATATCTCCACTCTACTTATTCAGATCTTTTTGATGTTAGAAACTTAAGAATCACAAATTTTGTGAGATGAACTTTGTGCATCATAATAAATTTATATTCTCTATCTGACTGAAACTGAAAGTCAATAAAATCTACCTGGCAACGGGAATTAAGTTCGGAAAAAAAATCCTAGGTTTTGCAATAATGTCCTTTTTAATATCTTTCTGTATTTTCTGGCAAGACTCACAGAAGTGGATATTCAGTTCAATATCATGACTTGTAACGTTTTTGTACTTGGTTGAAAGTTCTTTCAATATTCTATCATGTCCTCCGTGTCAAATAGCCAAATGATCTTCATGAAGTTCGAGAATTAACTCTGAGTCCGTGACGTAATATTGTACAGTAGACGCCTTCTTTAACGGTAAGTAGTTTTGGTAAAGAAAATATTGTTTATTGCTGAATTTACTCGAATTTTCAACAGTTCATCATCGAATCATTGTTTTATGTCTATAGACTATAACTCCTTCTCCAACAGTACAGCTTCCTCCTCTATTTTCAGAACACAATAAAAAGCTATTTTTAACTGAACAAATTTAAGTAAAATTGAGTTTTTTGACATTCCTGAGAAAACCGCAAAGTTCAATTAAAAAATTCTAAGCTTGAGGCAGCATTCTACAGAATGCCTAGGAAATGAGTGAAATACAAAACGTTTCATACATTACCGGCTAGTGTTAGGCATTGTATATTATGCTTAGACATTGTATACAATGCTTAGGCATTCTGTAGAATACCGGATTTTAAACTTTGCCGGTAACACACACACGCACACACACATACACAGTTCTAATAATCGAATAAGAAATCGATTTTTATATTTAACATAAGATTCATATAGTTTTATGTTTGTTTGCAAATGAGAGTGGATGATTTAAAATTATTTATTGTGGTTTTAAAAATTCATTAATTATGATATATTTTTACAGCTGAAATTTGTCCATAGAATGACAAAGGTATTTTTTATGTTATTAAAAAAACATGTTAAGGAATGAAACACTGAATATCTGTCTCAGTTTTGAAAATCAAATTTCCCATTGCATTATAAATGTGTTCTTAATACATGAAAAAATGTGAAAAATGTGATAGATTAAATAAAAAAACAGCGAAGGCTCCACAAAAAGCTGCATCTGAACATTTCTGATATAGTATGAGAACTTGCACTTTGAAGAGCTCGTTATCCATGTGCGAAAAGTCCTTGGGGCAAAACTTTTTTTTTGTTCTCTGGCCAGTGGTCAACGAACCGTTAAGAAGGTTTCCTTCTCATGCATCTTCGAGGCTGGAGGCTCCCCACACTGGAATCCTCCAGAGGTTTGGAGCTGGGCTCACTATAGTTCCCCACTCTTCCTTCAGGTAGATGTACAACATACAGAAAGCTTGCTTCTTTTCCTTCGACTCTGAGAGTAGTAATTGGATGAACAAACTGAAGGAATTCAGTAACATCACGTTAATGCAGTTTACCGTTGCAGATGGAACGGGGGCGCAACAGTTCCTGGTTTCGATTCCCGATGAGGATATTCCAGTTTTTCCTCACTTTAGGGGGAGGGACTGATGAAATTAGGGCCTTCCCCACAACCTTCATTACAAGAGCGTTATGCACCACAAAAGAAAAGGAATCAATTGTTTCCACCATTTGCAAACAGGCCCTCTTCTTCTTCGGGCCTTGTTGACAGAAGTTACAAGTGAGACAGATGTGTTGTTTTACAAAAATAGTATGTTTTTAGAATAGAATAATAATTTTTGAAGTAAACTGGCACAGCCATTCCGCAACTTAAGTTTTATAGAAATTTATTCAATATCAATTTGACTAAATTGAAAAGGACTTTCTTATGAAATTTTCTGTAATTGAACCTTATCCATTTCTTTTGTCATTTACTTCATTATGGAAATAATTTACATAATTTTTAGCAAAGCGTTAAGAAATGTTATGAAGCATAGAAATCTCTTCTTAATCCACAGTTCTTTACAGAAACAATATTTTAAGCCGTTCTCATTCAGGAGAAAGTGGAAATTTGAATAAGAGTAAACAATTTTTGTGTGTGTGAAAAGAAACAATATACGTTCAATAAAAGTTCCTTTAAAATAGTGTTTTCAAAAGACTTACAAGACACAATTCAGTATGTAAATAACATAGATCTAAAGATTCCTCTTATATAAGTTATAATAAAAGGGATAGTGATTAGAAAACTAGCACTGCGTGATTTTTGCTTTTCTAGCAATATAAAAAGCTTTAAAGAACAGAAAAATGCATTTACAATAGAAACTCCTTGAGTAATCTTTAAAGTTCACAATTACAAGCTATTTTTTAAGTTTCGAACTTAATTTTACCAACTTATTTTCCACGGAATTAAAAAAAAAAAACTATCTACTTAATATATTTATCAATTAAGTATATTAAATTGATTAATTATTTTCAAAATATATTAAACTAGAATACCTGAAAACGACGACTTTTGGAACAACTCTCAGTTTGGAAATCAATTAAGTGACAACACCTTGTGTCATTTTAATAGAATCATCACATTTAAAATAACTTGATTATTGTTAGTAATTAGCCTTAAAAATTCTCATAAATAAAATTAGCATTTATGGATTGGGTTTTATAATTTTAGATGCAAAGAAGGTGTTCGACAGATTTAACACCATGTTTAGAAGGAAAGATAAAAAAAAAAAGTTTGAAAAAAATCGCTTTACATTTTATTCAAAATTTTGGATTTGACTCAAGAACTTTTTTTTTTTGAGTCTCTGTGGCAATTATACAAACCAACTTAATAATACTTAACAAACAAAACTATTTTTAACCTTTTTGATAAACTTTGATCATCAATATCCCAACTAACAGCTTTCATTGTAATCAATATGATGATCTATCAAAGGCTGTTGATAGTCTGTTGCTCATGGTCGGGAGCCGCGTTGTTTCCGTCAAGTCATGGGTTCGAGCTCAGATGCCGCTAAATACCCGCTGCGTAGCGGAGCTGATACACGTTAAATTTGTTGAGTCTCCAAGTCCTCTCATGGCGTGGTGTGGAAGTTTGGAAAGGGTTGCCAACTCAGTTATCACATTCATTACTTAACCAAGGCTCGAAATTAGGAGGTCTGTCACCAATGATTCTTGTGTTACTTCAAGTGCGATGTTAATCAATCAATTTCAAAGAGCTATTGCATTTTGAAGAGATTTAACAGCACTAGGGTGATTTTTAATTACGTTACAAATAATGTAATGTGGATTAAAAATTTACTTATGATGCTAGTTTCTATATAGAAGGATTATGTGACGTCAGAAATTGAATTCATAACAGCTTATAGTTTTCTTCGAGCATCAGTCATATTCTTTACTTTTCTTGTACCTAAGAGCCCTGGAGTTTTTTAAACTGAGGAAAATACTCAAATAGCATCTAACACTTACTAAACGCTAATAACTAATACTAGAGTTAAATTATATCCTCACACTATACTTATAAATTCCATGTGCTAATCTATTAATTGCGTTTACATGTAATTCGAGTGTATTAAGTGTATTTACTACAAATTGTTCACATAAGAAATTTCCTCTTTAAGGTGATATGAAAATGATTAAATAATAACGCATTTAATAAAAATATTTTAGAAGAAAGTTCTTCAAACATGAAATATATTTATAATACTAAAATTATTTACTGTCACAATCATAATCTATGTTTTTAATATGTGTTTTAAAGTCATTAAAAGTTTCTATTACTGCTGATTTTTTTTGTTAAAAAGTAAATTTTTTAGACTGATTTATCAAAATAAAATTACGTACATCGATTGACATAATATCGGACATTTTTAGGTGTTATTCGTTGAAAATCTATCAGCATATTGTATCAAATAATAGGCTTCAAAAGTTTAATAATCTATATAGAAAGATCAGGAATCTTTTTATATAAAAAATAGTACAAAAAAGTGTTTATATTATAAATACATGTAACATTTTTAAATTTAAATAACATTCGCTGACTTTCAAAACAGCTATAATTATCTCTTAATTCGGTACGATACATACTCGTAAACAGCACAATAGATCCTTGCTTTACAACCCATGCGATGTGGAGGAGGCAGTCTTCACTTGAAATACAAAATTCTATACACCGAGATCCGTAAGTTCTCCTACTATCTTCTTTATTATTTTTAAGTTCCTTTCTCCAAAGTATTCCCCTCAGAAATGCTTATGAAAGGAAACAGCGCCTAGCTCCAATTGTGCGAGCATAATGTTTCTAGTTTATTAAAGCAACTCTTCTGCCACCAGTTTTTTTATTAGAGATTTAAAAAAACGAAGGGGGAAATGGTGCATTCTTTTTAAAAATTAAGGGGGGGGGAAATGCGTAAGAAGACACTAAACAGAGACAGCCGATGGAGTAATTATTTCTTTCGTTTCGGAAAACGTTGTGAAAGGTGTTAATTTTAGCAACTTTGCATTTGGATTTTTTTTAAGCGATTTTTTTCCAGTGATTGTCTTTTTATGACGTCTTTTGTAATCGACATTCAGATAACAACCTTTACGAGAAAGATAACAAGTAGCTTTATTTAATTAAAGTCAAATTAAACAACAAAAAAAAAAAAAAAAATCCCGTTATCAATTTGAAGACTCGTTTTGTGAATCCAATAAACTCTCTGGAGAGCTTTTCCGAATGCATCACGTGGAAATAGACACAATGGCGTACCAAACGGAAATGATAGAGTTAGAAAAATAAGATTTATTGTTATGAATACTCTAAAGGATTCTATTGAAAAGAAAGATGTTTGTTCAAAAATAAGTAATAAAATGCAATTTATTATACTTTATGGTTGCTTAATTTGTTCAGAAAAGTTATATTTATTTTGTTTCATATTTAATTTGAATCTAAGTATTCGAAAAAAAATATATCGTGAATAACAACCGAAACAATATTCTTTTAACATACATTTAGGTGTCCTATAATCCATGATACAAATGTTTCTTATTACAAAAAAGCTAAATTATGTTTAATAATTGTGCTAAAAAGTTTGAAAACTAATTTTAAGTATACGAAAATAGTAAATTACACTGAAAATTACGAATATATCAGGTTATTTTTTCTGAGCACTGTATTACTTACCAAAGTAAAAAAAAGTATAAACAACTAATTCTAAATTATAGATAAAAACTTTTATAAATTTAGAAATTCATATTCCAGTCTTTTCCTTCATGTCAGCAAAACTTGAAGACAATAAAATAATATCATCAGCTAAGTCAAGATCTTTCAGCACTGAATTGAAATCCCAACGTATCTTACTTTTTTTCTTTTTTTTTTTTGATAATTTAAAGTCTGTCTCATTATCAATCTAATGAAATTATGAAAAGCATCCCAGAAAGGACACATCCCTTCTCTACTTCTGTTTTGACATCAGATGCCTCTGGTGCAGTGTCATCTGCAATAACTTATACTCTGCTCCCACAATGCGGATGATATTACTTAATTTTTCATGAAATCCATAGAAGCTTCAGATTTTCCATAGACAGTCTCTGTTTATCCTATTAAATGATTAATCGAAATCTATAAAATTCAGGTATAAAAGTTAAATTAAGTTAAATACAATGCTATGCAGAATGTGCTATAGAACAAAAATGCGGTTTAGTGTACTTTTCCCACCTCTAAATACAGCTGGTTCCAATCTAATAGATTTGTTTACACCCTGTTTACAACAATTCTAGTACAGATTTTAATTGCAACAGGTAGAAGTTGATTCCTTTCCATTTATCCCAAAGTGTTAAATTTCCTTTTTCAGGGATCTTTACAATCAATGATCCTTTCCAAGTATCCGGTGTTTGCTCTTGTAGCCATAACGGATTAAATGTCTTATGTAGTATGGAGACCAAAAATTTATTACCAATTTTGAATCTTTCAGTATTTATTTATTCATTTGGGCTTTAATATATATATATATATATATATATATATATATATATATATATATATATATATATATATATATATATATATATATATAAATTTATTGCAAACCAATATTAATATAAAGGCAGTTAAATAATCTAATGTTTTTTAAATCATAAAATAATAAATTTTGATTAATACTTATGATAAAAGACAAATGTTCCCCTCCAAGATTGATGTTCCCCCTTATTTGAGACTTTTTTAAGTATAAGTATGTATAGAAATTTAATTTATAATGAAGTTTTATGGAATATTAGAATGGCGTCTAAAACACAAGAAATATACAGTAACACGAATAAGTTTAACAAATTTGTTTGAATGATAATTTTCGAATTAATTTTATTAATAAAAATTTAAAATATAATGCCTATAATTTTTAGTTTTTCTTCTGGTTTAAAAATGCTTTTAATTTTTAATAATTCTTTTTAAATATAGTTTTATCCTTTTTATTCTGTTTATAATTTTTCTTGCTAGTTTAAGCCTCTTAAAAATAATTTTTTAAATAGTATTCTTTTTCTCTCATAGATGGCATCGCTATTTTTGCTTTTAAAGGCGGTAAAACAATTATATATATGTAATGTATGCATTTTTTTGAACGAATTACCATATACATTATTAATACACTTGGAGTGTTAAACGTGGAAAATCTTGATTTTTCTCTCAAGTTTTTTTTAATTTAAATTCTTAATTTGTTTTAGCATTTGACTTTTAAAAATATTTTCACTTTGTATGAGTTTTTTTTTATTATTGTTTTGGATTTAAATTTACAGATATTTTTTTCAATTTATATTTTTGAAGTTATAATCAATTTTTAATAATATATTCTGTTGATGGGGATAACTAGGCCTATAAATCTAGAATAAACCAGCGGAACAGTCTTTAGCCTGTTACTACATTAAATACATCATTATCAGTTTTTGTATTTTCAAAATAATTTTAAGGTTTATTCAATTTTGTAAGAAATTTTTCAAATTTTTTGATATTTTTTTTTTTATTTTCTACTGTGTGCGCGTATGCATGAGAAAGATATTGAGAGAGCATGGTTCGAAGTAATCGTGACTGTGAAGAAAACATTATAGACAATTCTATTCCATTTAATTAAAGTCCACTTCAAGTTAAATGTAATACTCTGGGAAAGAATGCTCTCTCTTATATGACAAAAAAAAAAAAAAAAAGAAACTAGAAAAAGTTCCTTTCTAGAAAATTAAAGTATCAGAACAGGAATAAAAATCCTTCCTTTTCCTCACCCTTACTTCTGGGACATCCCATCCCCTAACTGTCAGACACATTTCCTTTAACAAAATTCTTGTTCTTCTCCAGTTGTTAAACATCACCAAAAACTGGTAATTCTCAGAGGTAATCCCGATTCCGAACACTTAACGAATCCTTATAGCAAGTGAAAAAAAAAAAAAAAAAAAAAAAGGTAGAAGACAGGCGATTTCCAAGTCTGCACCAATTGCAGGATCTTGCCATCTTATGCAATGGGCCATTTTATGCTTACCTGCTGCATATTCGGACAGTAGGTCCCGTAGAGTCTCGCTTCTTCCTGACAACTCGAGTGCTGAGACTCGAACGGAAAAGCGAGCTCCAGTCTTTTGTCTTTGTTCGTAAATGAGACGGAATAGCCAAGAAATGGCGCAGGGCATCACGCCGAGTTCTTGAGGAGAGTCGCTATTGCCAACCATCGTGTGGGTTTTGCCTAAGAAGAAAAGAAATGAATGGCATTACTATGCAATGTGCTAAATTATGATTTTGCTTTTTAGAGCAAACACTGAACGCAAAACAATGATTTTTAGATACGGAGAAAGAATACACAAAAATTATTCATATAACATTAAAAAAAATATTTTTTTATTAACTAGACATAATTTTTTTTTTTTTTAAACCTTATGACTTTTGGTGAATATATTTAAAGAAGGGGGATATCACGCATTGAAAAATAAAGATCTCGTTATATCACAAAATGACATTATTTTATTTGACTGAAATAAATTATAAAAAAGATTAACTCATAAAATTTTTTATTGTGTGTAAAATATGAGCCTCGAAGGCAAACTTTGTAACCGATTGGTCATAAATTTGAGACCTGATTTCCCTGAAAACTATCATACCAACGGATTGATGTCATTTTAAAATTACGCGAAAGTGATAACTATAGATATTGTGATTTTTAGTCATAATTTAATGACGAGGGCGACATAGGAGCTGCAGAATTTCACTCTCCTATATTCTTTATACCACCACGTGTAGATTTAAAAGTTTGCTTCTGTTTAACGCGCAGAAGCTTTTGCTTTCTATTTTTCATCAAAGAGCAATATATATATATATATATATACATTATAAAATCAGAACTCGAAGTCATGACATGATTCATATTTACCCGTTACGAAGTTATTAGCCATAACTATTTTGCTATTGAACTATAGTTTTACGAGTTATTTACCCATTTGGGATGAATAACAGGGAAAACTATACTTTAATTCCAACAGCTTCTCAAGTTCTACCTATTAGTGGGGTGGTGCGGGTCATTAGACGGGTGATTTGAAATTAGGAAATGAATAGCGAAAGTTGTGTAATATACTTTAAGATAATGTCAATGAAAAATAAAAAAATTGTTTGTTTTGAATACCAAAAATATATTAACCATCTTGTATGGAAGGATTAATACAAAAATAAACAACAAAAAATACTGGTGTTAATTTTCGATGCAAAAGGCAGACAGGAAGGACCCTGCCACTAAGACCTGCCAGGAAAACACATTTAGTGTACTAATAATGTTTCCAAGATCATATAGGTTAATTTAATGAAAATTTATAATAAGCGTCTAAAATTTCAAACTATGAATTGAATAATGTGATGAAATAATCAGTTTAAAATCAGCGTAAAATGATACCGGGCATTTTTCTCAATAAAAAACTAAGTTAATTTTACATGTAAATTACTTATGTAAGCATTTATTTTTAAAACAACTTTCTCTTTTCAATTTTGCAAATTTAATATATCTTTCCCTTAGTTATGATATTAAATGAGATATTAAAATTACATATTTTATGTGCATGTTTGATTTGTAGATGATAATTTTAAAAAGGCAATTTGTAATAAAATATTCTGCTGATTTATTAAAAGTTACAATTTAATTTAGCTAATTATAATATCTTTATTCTGATGCCATATTTCTGATTATACACATTTAACCTATATTAATTTACTTAACTAAAATGAGTTTTTAAAATTTTGTACAGTTATTTTTATTCGATGAAAATACTTTCTAGCATTTAATGCCTATAAAGTTGTTCCATAATATTATTCCATGGTGATATAATACATTCGATGTGTGCGTGAAAATAATACTATCTGGAATTTAATGTCATGTAATAAAGATTCCTTAAGTCTGCATATATATAATATGAAAGGTAATCTAAATAACAACCCTTCTTTGCATGAGGTTGGAAATTTCCATCATAAGATTTAGTGAACAAAAAATTGCACTCGAAACAGGTGTAATGTAAATTGGTTGTTGCTGGCAGTTTTTTCCCCGACTATTGCGTAATAAAGAACGCAGCTGTCAAAAAAAAAAAAAAAAAAAAAAAAAAAAAAAAAAAAAAAAAAAAAAAAAAATTTTAACAGTGGATTAAAATTTTTTTTTCATTTTTTTTTTTGGGGGGCACTAATTGTTTTTTTCCCCCCCCCCCTTGAATATTTTTTATAACTATGAGATATTTTTTTTTGATAATAAAAGCGATAATGAGTGGATAATGATACAAAGATATATTATTTTTTATTTATTTTGTACTGAGCTTCATGCAAATTTGCATGGCGATAGATATTTCCATCATACTGCTTTTTAATTATTTTATATTATATAATACTAGGATTTTTTTAAACATTTCTTCTTTAATCTAGAACATGAATTATATCACCCTGATTTATTTCACACAAAAAAGGGAAAAAATCATGCAAAGAAAGGGTGATCCAAGTTAAAAAAAGATATAGACTTTTTAAATAAATAAACGAAAGGAATAATCGATAAATTTTAAATGGCGGATTGATTGTATTGTTTAATTTAAAGAATAACTTTCTGCGTCTGAGGAAATAGGAAATGAAAAAGATATTGCATAAAGAAAGTTTTTTGTTATAGTTAATTATGTTGTTTCAAACATTGAGATTATTATTTAGAGAAATCAGCAAAATGTTATATCATATTGTAATTTAGATGCCAGGATCATAGTTTTAGGAAGATAAAATGTCTAATTTATATAAAACAGATATAAAAAATTTTAACTTGAGAAACTAAGTTTTGCAAAGAAAAACTCATTTTTTATCGAAAAAGTATCATACATTATTTTGATTAAAACTCTAAAAAAAAAAAAAAAAAAAAAAAATGAGAATTTTGAAACACATTTTTTAAAGATCTTATTTAGAGTTTTACAACGTATGTTTTTTACATTTTGGTTTAAAAAAAATGTGTCTAATGCCTTACAACGAATAAGGCTTAACATTAATTGAAATTTCATTAACACAAGAATATTAATTCTTAAATAAAAGCAGGTTTTTTAACAGTATTCAAACATTGCGAAAATTTATGACCAATCTTGTATATCATGAATCATTCAACTTTTAATAACAAATGTTTAGTAGTTTTGAAATAGGTAGCAATTTTTCATTCGTAACATTTTAAAAAATAGTTTTGTATCTCATCGAATCTCCAGAGGTATAAAACGCTTATTCTCTAGGAAGAAATGCCATAAAAAAGTATTTCTTCACCGAATTTTAAAACTAAGAATGTGCCGCGAAATAACCGCATAACTTTATTCCTTATTTCTTCACCGATGGAAAAAAAAAGAGAAAAAAGTCCCTTTCCCCCTTAAGACACCACGAAACGATGACGTCATAAATCCTCACAGTAAAGGATTTCTGCTGAGTCTTCTCGGTTCGAATATTTTCTGCCTCAAAAAACTCTAATCCGATGGACATTTCAAATGAAATATATTTATACAAAGAGAAGTATAAAAGAAGGAGAAATATTTTCTATTCTTCGAGATGAGAAGAAAAAAAATAAAGAAAAAGAATTTTATCTAGTGTACGTCAAATACGCTAAGGCAGATAACAATAGAAATTTTATGGAGCAGAACTGAAGTAAAAAAAAAGTAGTGATAAAATTGAGGATGTGTGTGCGTTTGTGAATGAAACTTTTCCCTGTAAAATGCATTTGAATAGAATAATGCGTTATGTATGAAATGGAAGAAAAATCCTTTTGTGCCTGGAAATTGTTGCTGAATTTCTCTAAATATTTACTTTCTGTGTTGTGGGAAGATTCAAGCTAATATTTTACACATTTGTCCACGACTAAATGAAGTTAAAGAGTAATCTGAAGACATTTCGATATTTATATTTCGCTTGAGAATACAAGATTTATTTTATTCTTCTCAGAAGAATATATATATATATATATATATATATATATATATATATATATATATAAAGCGAATGTTACGCAATAGAGTATCGGTATTCCGGATTTTTAAGCAAACATACTTATTATTCATATTTTTCATGTATTAAATTGGGAGTGAAATAAACAGCAGTACATTAACAAATGCTTCAAACAGATATTTTAAAACAGTACTTGATATAAAAAGCTAGCAAAGAAAAGGAAAAAAATCTAATTTCAAACAGGGTAGATAGAATAAGAATTAATTATTCAAAGGAAAAATATATTCATAAAAATATTTATTTTTAATAATACAATTAATAACACCGTAAAAAGTAATAATTAAAATGAATTTAAAATCTTATTTAACTGTCAAAAATTTATATAAGTTTGTTATTTATCACACAAACAAAAACGATTTCTTTAAATATTTTTAAAAATTTCACACGTACAATATTGAAATAGATCAATGTCATCAGATTAAAGTATTAAACATGTACTAAACGTATTAAAGCAATAAATATGTACTAATATTGATTCGCCAATTTCTTTAAAGAGTAATAAAAGAACAGCTATTGACGAATTAAGACAAATTATTTCACTCTTTAAATATTCTAAATGACCCAGTAACAATAATGATTTGTTTCATAACTCATTAATATAGAAACAATCATTATAATTTTTGCATAACTATAAATTATTATTTCTTTAACAGCTTAAGATTATACTTTAAGCATTCAAATTTTTATATCCATAAAGAAAGCAGTCAAATATTACCCTTATTTCAATTTTATATTCATAAAACTTTGTGTGTGTATGAAATATTTAAAAATCTTTGTAACAACAATCGGAAAGAAATATTCGGTTAAATCTTTAATTATTCCTATGCTACTGACTTTTGTAGTGATTTAAATTTTCCTCTTTCACCTCCCTCGCACATTTTTTTTAATTTTTCTTTTATAAAAGGAGTATAAAAATATTGACAGTATAAAAAAGTGAGTGTAGACAGTATGAAAAAACTTTAAGAATCTCTAAGCACTCAAATGCAATTGTGATTCTGCTCCACATGTTTGTTTAAACCAAAGGTGACTAGCAAGTCTGACAGAGAAACTAACTCGAGAGGGGTTTCTGAATGTTCGATGAATCATTCCGAATATTCGATGCACGAATAGACATATTTATGTACATTTAAGAGTATTAGTAATTTTGATCAGTGATGTACCTATATTTTAAGTTCAGAATAAATTTTAATTGTAAATTTGAAAAGAATGAAATTTCAGCTTATTGCTTTCATTAGCCATAAAATATGCAATTACATTTCAATGTAATTTTGCACAGATACTTTCAGTGTTTTTCATTTCATATTATTTAATTGAAACTTGTCCTTTTTGTAACTATACACTAGTGCGCAATTTTTAAAGACGAAGTCGAAAAATTAGCATATCAGCGGAACGAAGAGGCTGAGCGGATTGAAAGACTAATCAGATTAAATACGGTGAGGTACGGTAGCACATGTGAATGTCGAAGAGAGATCAAGTACACTGCGTATATATGTTTAATTGACTTCGAGTTGCTGCCTCAGTGTGAAATGTCGAACAATCAATCTGTTGACGACATCAGGATAATTTTACCTGAGGTCGAATCGTTGGAAAGGCAGAAGAAGATTGAAGTGTGACAAATGTGGCTGCGGAGTTCATGGTTGCTCTCAGAATCGTTTCATGACTTTGCAGAGAATTTCAAACAACAGGAACAGCTGTCCGATGGTTCAGCAATGGTCGTCCACGAACAACCACGCCAGAGGATGATCGGTATATAGCCCTACAGGCCAGAAGAACAGGAGGCAAACAGCGGGAGAAATTGCTAGACACATTGCACAGACGATTGGACGAACGATATTATGTTTTACTGTGGACAAGAGGCTGTTTGTACGACGACCTGTGCGGCGTGTACCTTTAACGTCTGCTCATCGGAGAAGACGTGTCCTGTGGTGCCGGGAACACGAGAATTAGAGAGATGATCTCCTTTACGGATGAGAGCAAGTTTAGTCTTGAATAGCGATTCTTGAAGTATACACACCAGGAGAGAACGGAGTATCCGCAATGAACCCTCCTGCACAATCGAAAGAGACCGGTTTGGATGTTACGGTATTCTCGTTTGGGGAGACATCATTCTAGGTTGCCGTACCGACCCTCACATCTCCGAAAGACATTCAGTCACAGGAACCCGCTATAATAACGAGATTCTCCTTCGGTATGTGGATCTTTTTAGAGGCGCTGTTGGTTTGCAGTTCCTTTTCGTGGACGACATTGTCCACAACGCATCGCACAGTAACTGTCGAAAAGTTGTTAGTCAATGAGAACATTGAACGCATGGATTAGCCGACAAGGTTTCCGGATCTAAATCCATCGAGCATGTATAGGACTTTCTAGGGAGACACTAGGCAGCACTCAATTTACCACTAGTAACAATTATGCAGCTTCAAGACGAATGGGCTACAATGCCTCAAAAACGCATTGACAACTTTATACTCAGTCTGACCAGATGATGTGAAACCTGCATAGTAATCAGGGGAGATCATAGGCTCTATTAAAAGCTGAATGTTTCTGACTGGATACCTGTCACATGAATGTTTCGGCCTTTAGTCGAATTGTGCTCCATGCTACTTTTTTTTTAAAATAAAGTTCCTTTGATTCCTTTTCTTCAAGCTTTGCTTACATTACTCATGCTCTTACATCTTGGGGATCTAGTGGTATTATTTATGTTGATTTGGAAAGCTTTTACACAACGTTATATTGAGAAAAAAAACTCACCCTTAATTTTTGCACACCAGTGTTTTCATAAATCTGTTACAATAAAGCAAGTAAAATAAAAGTTAAATTAATTTTGATTTTATTTTGGGTTAATGTGGATATATTATTATTTGTTAATATATTTTACTCAGATTTGAATAAATTTATTTTTCGTATTTTGAATAAAAATGTTTCTTAAGATTTTATTTATTTATTCATTTTTTATTTATTGAAACTTCACTTCATATGTGCGATCATAATGGTTTTCCTGACTTTGAAATTATACTAGTATTTTAATTACTTTTGGAATCATATTTCAAAATTTTATTACATTTTGGAGTAACATTTCACGCTATATTGTTCTTGAAATCACTCTATCCTATATTTTAAAATTGTATTCACATTTCATGTTTCTTAAAATATTAGTTTTAAACTTAGAAACAGCCAACAAATGTTTAAAATATCTATAATTTTTGATATCCTTTTATTGCAATGTAAAAATAACTTTTTCTTTTCATGTGCATTTTTATAAATATTATGTCATAAATTAAAATTTTTATTACTGACTTTTCGAAGTTTAAAATAATGTGATATGTTTGACATATATTCTATACAGCTAGATGATCTATATTATACATATATTTGCTCTGAATAGAACGTCAAAAACATTTTTAAAAGTTTTGAAAATCTTTGGGAAGAATAGACTTCAATATACTCGGAAAAATGTTTTATTTTATATTTGTATCTGTTTCACTTTCTTAAGAAATTAAAAATTCTTATGTATTAATATATAGATGAAACATATCTATAAACTACTTTATAATTTTTATAACTCAAAAGACTACTTTATTTATAACTTGAAGGACTAAAAATCAATTTTATATTAAAAGTGTGTTTTATAAATTATGTATACGAGTACTAAAGTCATAATAGCTTGTTTGTTAGAGTTGATAGTTATACTTTATTATAACATCCCTGTATCTTCAAATAATTATTACACAGTTAATAACTTCCCTTCGATAGTTTGCATAGTTATTAAATATTATTTTCACGATGCATAAAAAAAATTTGTATCAATATAAAAAATCCTATTATTTCAGAATTTCTTTCTTTCTTTCTTTTTTTTTCCAGTTCTCTGCAATATTTTTTTTTTTTTTTTTTTTTTTTTTTGCTTTAGCAAAATTTTCAATACTAGAAAAATAAAATTAATGAAAGTAATATAATTTACAGCCCTCGATTTTGCAAGAAATTTCATGTTCTGCAATCGAATTTTAAATAATTTCTTAAAACTCTTCTGAATCGAAGGAACCAAAAAATTCCAGTTAAGTTCCTAACAGTAACACATAACGTTTGCAAGTATTTTCAGTTTTTAAACAGATTAGAAAGGAACATTCTCTAAACATTATAAGGAATTCTTATGACTATTTACAACAACTTTTGTTTTCTAATATGTTTCTGAGAGCATTAAATTAAGAATCCAATGCTTTACCTATGATTTTTATTTGTTTGGCATTACAAATACACACACATAAGAGAGGATTGCAAATAAAATAAAAGTTTTCGATTATCTAATAGTAGTTTATTAGGTGTAACAGTATTATCAAACTATGAGTAGGATTTAAAATTTTGAAAATTTTCATAGTTACCATCAAATTTAGATAGAAAATATTACAGGAAGCTAAAAGTTTAGATCAATTTCAATACTATATTGTTCAAAAGTTTTAATTTTCTTGAATTCCAAAAACTGATGAAAGCTTACCTTAAGTTTCTGAGAAGTATTTCCTAAATTTCGTCTACTTCTTTCTCGAAACTAGGAACTTATTTCTCATTTATCTTTTTATGGTATTTATTTTTAGATAGAAAAATCTATTTTGAAAACTATTTAATTTTTTAACTTCATTTCTAACACCAAATATGACCAATTTTATAAACTTCATAAGAATTTAAATTTGAAAATTTTGCTATTTAGGTCTTTAAGTCATTTCGATGTCCCTCTGCTTAAAGTTGTTATATCCGTTGCTAATATATCCACACAAGTCAAATTCCTACTCTATATGATGATACAATGGACGGTGAAATCAAAATTATATTTTTAATACAATACACGCACACAAAGGGACACTATATACTCTTAAATTTAAGGACGAACAAAACTTATTTAACAAAAAATGATCTTGATGTGAATTACAAAGCGGAGAAAAAAAAAACACCACTAAATTAATTAACAATAATCCTAACAATATAAGAGATAAATTGAAGCTCCGGCAACATTTTTTAAAGTTAATCTTTTTAGGACGAATCTTTTTTTTTTGTTTATTTTCACACATTATTACAGTAATAAAAACCGTTATTACTTAGTTATATGTTATATGTTATATAAAATGAATAACACATTACAATGTCAAGCGATTTCATAAAAATATAGAAATTAATTACATTATACAACTAAACAATATTAAGGAAATTACAGTACATAATAGAACAAAAATAAAACATGAAATATATTTTATTTTACAAATATCCTAATTAAATCAACATATTTTTTATTTAAAATTTTAAGAATTTTATTTAATAACTGAACTCAAAGACAACCAGCGAGATAGAAGCGCCAAATTAGCTCCAATAACTACTATAATAAAAAAAATCAACAGTTTCTTGTATTCAAAGAAATTTAAACATTTATATTATGTAGCTATTTTTTTAGCCTATATTATTTAACAAATTCATAAATTAAAAATCACTAATTAATATAGAGATTTATAAATCAACTTAATGGGTTGAAAATTTTGTTTAAACAAAGAACTTGGAGGAAATAATTAATGAATTATAATTGAATAATATAAGACGCTCGAAATGAACGAAATCAATTTTACTTTGAAAGGTTCAGCTTTTGAGTTACCATGTTCGCATTTTTTCTTTTGACAACGCAATATTATATCTCGAGAGGTGTTCCTTTTATTCCATTTTTCGACTCCTTTTCTTCTTCTTGAATAATTAGATACTTAATGCCATTTTCAAAGGAGTTTATTCTTAATAAATTCAAAAATTTTCATCAAATATGGTTTGAGTAAACTCATACATTCCTTTATTGATAATAAAACTTTTAGGAGTAATTCAACCTACGCGCTTGAGATTATCTTCGAGAACTTTACGATTCGAAGCCTCTATTTTTAAACTGTGTGTGGTTTTTTTTTTTTTTTTCTCTTTCGAATTCATTTTTTCGCGTAGTGATGGAAAAGAAAGGTATACCTCAACCCCCTTGGTATTCTGATCATCGGAGAATAAACGAATTTTTCAGCAGCTTGAACCATAAAAGTTTTATGTTCCTTCTTTTTACGAATATTTTTTAACCGTGGGTTACTTTCTTAGGTCGGAAGATAAATAAATAAATAAAAAACTAGATTAAATCTGTCGACATTTTTGCCCACGTCGAAAAATCTTATGATTTTTAGAAGAGTCACGCTTTTATAGTTATTATAAAACTCATGTAGTTATTATAAAACTCATCCATTTTTAATAGCATATTTGCTATAACAAAGTTGAAACACACACTCACACACACACACCACACACACATAATCTTTTTAATGCTAATGCTGATAATCATAAAAGTATATAGTTCTATTTTCTTATTTTCTGGTATCTGTCTTTGTAGAAAAGTTAATAAATTCATAGAAAGCAGAAAAGTTAGCAAGAGTTTATATATAACTCATTTTATTTTTGTATTTAATGTATCGCAAATAGTAAAAGTTTTGAATTATTAATCTGTAAGATTGGTATATGAAATTAATTGATTATTATTATAATTTAAAATTCATGATGCTGAGATTGGGAATAAATTTGACTACGTAACATATAGCTGAATCCGACATTTTTCTTTTTCTTACATCGCTGTGTTGTTCAGAATTACATTTTATAATCGTTAAAGTCATAACCATTTGCGCTTTATTTTATTCGATTTGATTCTTAACAAATAATTTACGAATACTAAACGCACTCAGTTGGAATTTTGTTGATAAAAATCTTACATTACAAAATTATCGTGCATAAGAAAAATAAAGTACAAAGCCCATATATGGTTAAAATAATACGTTCTTTCCTTTTATTGAAATACAGAAATTCACGCTAATTCTCCATGTTAAAATTTTCCTATAATGACTCAAAGAAGTTGATTTAAAACACAATGTTCAGTAATTCATTTCCAATTTTTTTCAACGGAGCAAATGGAGAAGGTAGTTGAATCCTTCCAGGACAAACGTGGCCGGTATTTCTAATTACACCGGGACAAATATGGCGCGTTGGCTATACCAGTGGTGACGTCCGCAGTGCTGAAGAGGTCTACAGTTCTCACCTCAGGAGACCATTACATGAAAGTAACAAAATAAAAAGGGAAATCCTCACGAAATAGGAAACACATGCAAAGAAGCAATTTCAGAAGTCCCTGAAGAAAAGAAAAATCATGTTTGCTCTCACATGAAATGTATATACACACAAGTACTAGACCTAAAGGAATCTAAGAGATCTGGAAAAAAGGGGGAAAGTTTTCTACCCTTTGGTGGTAAAAAAAGGGAAAAAAGAAGAATCAAAGCGAAGGAAAGTGAAATTGGAATCTAAAAGGAGAATCGTCTTTTCCAGGTAGAAGGGAAAGTGTCTCTACGCAAATATAAAAAGAAGGGGAGAATAATACTGCAAAACAACAACTTTTTATACACAGTCTTTTTGATGGGTATGCGTGAGAGGCATGGTAGGTAATGAATATACGGTAATACAATGTTTCTAGCAGTAAATTTGTTCGTTTTTAACTGGGTTTTTTTTTCAAGCAATTAAGTATAGAAGGTAGTTAAATAGTTGTTTTTGTATGGCTCTGAGTCGACTAAATTATCACATTAACGCAAACAAAAAAAAAAAAAAGCGTTCCTCGTAAATAATCAAAAAGTAATTATTCAACGAACTTAAGTACAGCCTCGAAATTGATTTACTCTAATAAAACGCAGTTTTGAAGCTCATTTAAATGTATTTAATTGTTTTCACTTTTGTATTGTTTTCAAAGAAAACATGAAGTGAAAGAAAAACAAAATAAGGATAGTATGAGTTAATTAATTGATTTCTGCCAAATGAAATACATTAATGAATTAAAACAAATTTAAATAAAAATAAAAAGTTTTAGATTGCAGAGCTCAATAAATGGCAGACGAGCACGGCTATTTCATTTTAATAAATAAAATTCTGAACAAATTCCTTTCTTACGGGATCAGGCTAATTTGACTGTGATTGAAAATTAGAAGCAACACGAGGGCTAACGGAGACCGACCTCGAAATTTTGAACCCCGGTAAAGTGACGAGGCCTGAGCTGGTACCTCCTTGTTCGAATTTCCACACCACGCCAACGACCACATTAACTGGGTCACATTTAACGTGCCCAGCTACATGGTGGGTCTTTAGTGGCATCCAGTTTTGAACTCACGACACGACGAAAACAATGTCGGTCGCAAGTCAGCAACCATGACCACTAGGCTATACTGCGCCCAATATGGGATAAGGGTTTCAGCTGAAATTTAAGATATCTAGAAAATTTTATGATTTGCCCTCATCAAGGAACCATCAAGACTCGAAGATTCTAACGATATTCGAATCGAATAATTTTCAAATAACTAATCGATATGTCATCATTATACTAAACAAAGTTTGTTACTCAATTCCATCCTTCTTTATCAATCAGGAATTTTATTTGCATATTTAATATAAGGATTTTTCTGGGCATTATAATTTCATTCACTTTTAGGGAAAAAATATATTCATAATGTGAATTGTCTCATAATATTCTAGACCATTCAAAAATGTGAATTGTCTCACAATACATCAGTACATATGTATCAATATATTTTAAATTTAAGCACTGTTCATTGCAATCGGTTTACGTTTCTCTTGATTTGGAAATATTCAGTCATATTTAACTTTCGTTGAAATAACCATCTCGTCATTATATTGAGCAGATAAAATCCTGAATCACAATTTAAAAATACAGAGCTTTTTACCAGCAAAAGAAAACAAAGCAATTTGAAGAACGTACTTTTAAAACAATCTTCTTTTTGGATAAGTACACTTCATGATAAAATATGCTAATAAGACGATATTTTGAATTTAATGTAAGTAGAAAAATTATTAATACGGATTATTATTATAATTTCCTTTTTAACCGTAAATCTCATTATTGTTTTTTATAATGAGATTTACGGTTAAAATTATAATGCTGTTTTTTGAATTATTGTTCCCCAGTTTCCTCCGTTATTCTAATACGGGCTCTTTTGCATTGTGGTTACAGTTCTTAAAAGGTTGTTGAATATCCTCTTTGGGATAACGATTAAAATTCTAAGCAATCTATTCAGTAGTTATAAACCGTTACAAGGAAATGGCATTCACCAAACGTTTGTTGCAATGTGAAACTTAAAGAATTATTTAAGAATATCGAATACAATCTCTGTATTCACTTTATAAGAAGCAATCTCAGACCATTATAATGAAATTTTAAATATTATCATTCTATTACCTAGTTTCACATTCAATATAATTAGGTAAATATGAATTATCGAATGACATTCATTCGATATTTTTTATATCAATTATTGTTTATGTTATCAGAAGGCATGAATCGTTTTGCTACTTCCTACAAAGTACGAGAGGATATCACTACGTGTTTTAAGTAGTTAATGCTAGGAAATAACCGAGATACATATGTAAAATTTATTCCACATTATAATTCATCTTTATGTATAAATTTATAAAAAAGAAATATGTAAAAAAATATGCCGAATAAATTTAAATCATTTAAGGAATTTTAATTGCACTAATTTTATGCTTGAGAAAACGTTGAAAAATTTTTTTCTATCGATTTTCCCAACTGGTGCTTTTTACAGTTTTTAATTGGCTTTTTTTCTACACAAGTAGTCATAGATTATATGTTTATTCGATATCACATAGATAGATGTAACAATGCCAAAAATATCGCGAATATATTTTTACGAATATATGCGAACATATTTTTTATATGTATGTATATTATATATATGTAATATATATATATATATATATATAATATACATACATATACGAGGGTGGATTGATAAGTTTCCGGCCTGACCAAGAAAAACAACGTTTTTAAGAATTTTTTTTTTTATTTCTCAACATAATCTCCTCCAAGGCTGATACATTTCTCATAGCGGTGTTCTAGTCTAGTAATGCCATCTCTATAGACTGATTCGTCAAGCTCCTCAAAATACCCATTTACAGCTTCGATTACTTCTTCATTGTCCGCAAATCTCTTACCGCCAAGCCATTTTTTGAGGTTAGGAAACAGATAATAGTCACTCGGGGCTAGGTCTGGAGAGTAGGGAGGGTGCGGCATCAATTCAAACTTCAGATCGTTGATTTTAGCCATCGCAACGATTGACGTGTGCGCTGGTGCGTTATCGTGATGAAACAAGATTTTTTTCTTCGCCAGATGAGGTCGTTTAATTTTCACTTCGTGGCTCAAACGTTGCAATAAGTTTGCGTAGTATTGACCAGTGATAGTTTTACCCTTTTTAAGGTAATCAATGTATATAATACCTCTTGCATCCCAAAAAACAGTAGCCATAACCTTGTTCGCCGAAAAAATTGTTTTTGCCTTCTTTGGAGTTGGTTCCCCTGGTCCAATCCACTGTTTAGACTGTTCTTTGGTTTCAGGAGTGTAGTGGTGGACCCAAGTTTCGTCAACGGTTACGAATCGACGCAAAAATTCGCTTGGATTACGCTTATACAACGCCAAATTGGCGGTAGAAATGTTCTTTCGAATCAATTTTTGGTCGACTGTTAGCAATCGCGGCATCCATCTTGCACAGAGCTTTTCCATATACAAATGTTGGTGCAAATATATATATATATATATATATATATATATAACCTCATTCAAAATCACACAGTAAATGATTTCTTCTAAATATATGTTTTCGATTTAATAGTATTGACGGCGAATTTTTCCATGAATTTCCATTAATGGTTGAGTTCGTATCATGATGCTGCAGACGGTATCCACGATTTCGTGGAAGTGTTGAGATATATTTAATTATACTATATGGGAAGAGCGGATGGATATATATATATATATAGAATATTGATTGTAATAAAGTGTAAGTAACGAAATATATAACTATATATATTGTTTCGAGAGTTAATTCTTTTAAATAATTTTTGATAATTTTTTAAGTTCTTTTCTATTTCATTATATTTTTTTTTTCAGTATGATTTTCATATTTCCTTTCTAAAGTGACCTTCATTTCGTTATAAATGACTTAGTAAGAAATTTGTTAAGACAGTTTGCATTATTATTAACAAAAGAGGCTTTCCAATCTTTTAAACTGTGTTGGACAGGAAAAAAAAATAGAAAATAAAAATAATATTCATTTATGTGTTAAAATTATTATTTTAATGTATTTACATTCTTTTTTTGCGTTTTTAATAATTAGAGGAATGGCCATCGGAGGCTGAATAATTCGATCAAAATCACTGTATGAAAATATTCAAATTTGCAAATATTTAAATACTCTGAATTTAATGCTTAGTTCTATACGAAAACAAATATAGATAAGTATTAAATGAGATTATTATTTTTTTATAGAAATTATGATTTAATTTATTGCATTTTAAGCCTTCATTTTTAAACCGTAAGTTATTGGAAAAATTACGCAAATTTTTATTTTTGACATCAATGTAAAAAAGTTTAATAATTGAGAAAAGTTTCCGTAATTAAAATATCCTGTATTTCTTAAAAATAATTACAATTATTGATCAATAACATTACTTTTACTCATCAACATTTAATATTTTTACTTTGAGCAACAAACGAAAATGAGGGATTTTACTTATGTAAAATGCAAATCAAAATAATAATTTTTTTTCATTTAAATAAAATATATATATATATATATATATATATATATATATATATATATATATATATATACTTAAAAATAAAATATTGAAACTTCAAATTACCTGGCTTACGAAAAATACAAATAACAACTAAACGGACTCAACTACAACGGGATACAAACCCTAAAAAAACCAATACTTTTCCACACTCTGTTCATGAAAAGCTCAATCCTATTTTCTTTTTTCCAAAAATTTCAACAGATATTCCATTTTCTTCTCCAAAGAGATGCAGAATTTCTTAGGACATCAGCTTCGCAGTGAGATATACAGCCAGGGCATTAACACTCAAGTCATTTAGTATTTATACTACATGTGGACCAAAAGATCTCTACCTAGAGCTCGTATGCTATTCTCCATCTCACTTTCCTTTCAACGTAAAACTTCTCGCACAAGAACGTGATGCGCTTTTGCATCCAATTTTTTTTTTTGGTGTGCCACGGACAAACTGGTTCAAGTCAGCTTAAATGTTTGCACATGGGTACTTTATTCCAAACAAATATTTCACTTTCGAAGTTTGTGTTTTTGCAAGATTTTACGATAACTTCAACATTGTGTACAGTATATAATGTTTGTATAAATCATATATTATTTATTGGTAACATCTTGAAAGATTCCGTACTGACTTATAGAACGAAATTGATAAATAATACATTAACAATATAACATTTACGTATATTTCGAGGATTTATTGAGAAAGTAGCTTACCAAAATCATTTATAAAATTGTTTTGCTTATTTTTCATTTTGATCAATATTTATTTGCTTCAAATTCCGCAAGCATGCACGCACACTCATACAAATCGATGTGATTGTGATCGCGCGTTTATTAACTGCGAAGCAACACGAGGGCTAGTGGCGGCGGACCTCATAATTTTGGATCTCCGTCAAGTGGCGATGACTACATCTAAGCTAACTGCTCCCTCTAAAAACTTCCTTCCACATCACGCTAACATGACAACTTGAGACCTCGACCAGATTTAACGTGCATCCGCCCCGATACAAGGCGGATTCTTAATGGCATCAGGTCTCGAGTCCACGATTCAACGAAAACAACACCTCCCGCTAGTCCGTGACCATGATCACGGCCTATATATATATATGTATATGTACACATAAAAAGAGAGAGAAAAAAAGACTTGATAAATAAAGCAATTTTGAGTGTTTTATTTAGAAACTCTTAGAAAAACTTAATTTAGAAACAGAAAAGCTACGAGTAGTTAAAAGTTTAACAATTTAGATACTTGAAAATAAAACTTCCTAAAGGAAAATATCCACTAAAAAAGTTCAGTTAAATTGTAACATTTCAAAGTAAGTAAATAGTTTACACAAAGAAAATATGTAATTCGTTTAATGTATGAATACAAATTACGAAGAAATGAATTTACACGTATTAAATGCATTTACATTTACCAAAAGGGAGTAAGATTTTAGAAAGTATTGGATTAATATAGTAAGTTTATTTTCGGATATAGAAAGTTTAATTTTCGTAGAAGGGAATATAAGGATACTTGAATACATTTCTGGAATGGTTGGATATGGGAATAAAAGTTTTACTTTAATACCATATGTTATTGACTTATTATAAAAAACTTGCTAATGTGTTCTTAAGAAACCAATTTTCCCCCACAGATTATGTTTGTGTTTAATTTTAAAATTAATGTAATTTGTCGTTTTTTTCAATTGCCTTTCTCTTTTCAACGGAGAAAAATCAAAACATAAACATTACCTTAAATTCAGTTTTTTTAAAGTTTATGAAAATTATTTATATCCATGAATACATATTATAGTTTGTATTTATATATTTTCTATATTCTAATATCATATATTTTCATACAATAATGAATTAGACATTTGAATTTACTAGTTTTAAATTCAGATTTATGTGTGTGATTATTGTGATAACTTTCGATTCTGCATTTGTAGGTATTTTTTCATATAGAATGAGTTTTTTCCAATACATATCAGATGAGAGTCAGTAACCCATAAGATAGCATAATTAATAAATTACATTGCACTCCAACAGACTAAAACTTTCAATTTATATTATTATAAAATATTGGTTGTGTTGCAGAACATAAAATTGATCGTTAGATCATTGGAAGAAGAAAAAAGAAACGAAAAGAAAGCAATCCTGAGGGCTCTTTCCTTGAGAATAGGAGCCACATTGGAAAATTCACACAGATAACTGACAGAAAAAAAACAAACAAATTCTTTAAGAATGTTTCATTGGAAAACAAATAAAATATAATAATTGTAATTTTTAAGGGTCTATTAGGTTCAAAATGCCATTAATGTCAAAGAAGTTTTTAAATATCTTTCTTGCATAACATGGAACATGCATATAAATTTGCAAATTAATTTTAAGCTGTATTAATTAATAATGTTATTAATTAATACAGCAAATGCTCTATGGAAGATTGACCCGTTAGAGTGTAAATTTTTGAACGAAATAATTTTCTGCAAAATTACGTTTGTGCATAAGAATTCGGCATATGAAACGAAATATTCCTTAGGACATAATGAGATTCAACTCAATGAGACTAACTAAAACTTCTTTACAAAAAACTAAGCATTTTTCTACTTAACTATTGGAAGGTTATTTTAATTCATACATTGACAGGAATCATGGGAATGATAAAAAATAATAAAATAAAGTTGAAAAAAAAAATTTCAAAACGATAGCTAGGTTCTCATTTTTTTTTTTTTTTTGCTTCATTTTCCACAAAAAATTTTCAGTGTGATTATCTCATTGGAATCTTTTGAAGAACTAATGTTTGTAAGTAGGATTTATAGTTCCACGAATCGGTGTTACTTTCATTTTTTGATTAATTTTTCACGTTAAATGTCAGAAAATTATTTAAAAAGAATAAAGTTAGAAATCAAAGCGGTAGCTTAAAAAACGAGTTATTTTAGGATTGTAATTTTTATACAATTTTTAAAAAAGTTAAAAATATATTCGATTTGAAAAGGAAAAATTATTGGCATATTATTTTACGATATAACTGTCATTAAATGAATTAGAAAAAAATAATTTTACATTTTCATCAATTTTTTTTTATTTAAGGGAAAATAAATTGATAACTGAATAACTGAATGACAGATAACTGAATGTTCATGTAGAGGATAATTTTTTTTCTCCTTTTTTGAATTTTAAATAACTTTAAACAGTTAAATAGTTGAATTTTAAATAAGTTTAAATAGTTTTATGGAATAAAAAAATATATAAATTTTAGTCCATTCGTGTTTCGTTGAACTGAGGTTACAATGGTATGAAAATATTGTTATGATTGCTAATTGTTTTCTTATTTTATACATTACGTCAAACTATCGTATTATTTTAAATACTTCAATTAATATATTGCGTTTCTCAGTTCTTAAAATATTCATTGCTAATCAACTCTTTCTAATTTTTTTTTAAAAAAAATATGAATTAATTATTTAAAAATCTTATCGCTGTTTTATATAAATCATTTAAAAAAATTTCTTTTCACTGCAGTATCACAGTTCAAATATAGGAAAAAATTATTTATTGTGCAAACACATTCGTACACCAAATATGAATTTATACAATTTAATTTTAAGTAATACAATTACTGGAGTAATGTATTTATATATTGAGTTATTCTTTTAAGCGAAAACAATACTGCAAACAATACTTTAAGTGCATCACAACATAGACCACCTTTCTTTTCACCGTGTCCCGAAACAACTACTCAAGTTCATTCTTTTTCTCTCACTTTCTCTTTTCTTTCGTTTAAAATATTTTTTCCCTTTAAAGCTGATAAAAATGTGCAGGAGAAGCAAGCTGCAATGATTATCGAAAAATATATATAAAAAAGAGAATACAGAAATCTTCCAGTTTTTTCTCTCCTGTTTTTTCCATCTTACACCTAACGAAAAAAAAAAAAAAAAAAAAACAAGAGAAGAGGGAGATCGATGATGTATTCGGATAAAAAAAATCTTTAGAGTTTTTATTCATATAAATTTTTTATAACATGCCTTTCCTCTCCCGTTTCCGTGACTTAATACTCAAACCAGATGCATAAAAAAATGGAAAAAGAAGAAAGACTACACATTCACCAAATACATATCCCATGTGAGTGAAAATGATTTTGTTTGAAATTTTTCTGTTACCTGGACGTTTCGGATAGATGAAAAAGCAACAAAACAATAAATACACTGTTTTTTTTCCCCCGAAAATTATTCTCAAACGTGGCCACTATTTAGGTATTTCAAATAAAAAAGAAAAAAAAAAAACAATTCGTATTTTTCTTTTGTTTTGAGTGATTTACTATTCGTAAGAATAGCGAATTCTAACAAAAATAAATGCTTAACAACTTACATGAAAAGAAATTTTTTGACGGCTTAAGAATTTTAATCGCGTAATGTTGTAACCTAAAAGCAATGAGTTACTGGAATCAGCTTAAACTTTAGATTAAAAGAGCTCTTTTATTTGATTTATTGCTAAAGGGATATTAACGATTAAAAACACACACAGAGAGAAAATACTGCCAAATTTCAATTAATCCGCCTTTTAACAGTTGTTTTCGGTAAGAAAAACAGAAGAGACACAAATATTCAATGATATTGCTTTGTGGAAATATTTAATTTCAAAATGGAGCTTTTATTCAAAGATTTTATTACTTGAATATTTTTTCTTTCTTTTTTTTGGCCACATTCGAGATATATAAAAATAAAAAAACGTATACTATAAACAACAGATTTCTTTAAAAAATTGTTTATTCTGAGAACTCTTTAGATGAATAATCCTTAACCTAAAGTAGTTCATAACGTATGAATACAATAAACTTGCTTTTAAACGATTTTCTTTATTTTTATAACAGTGCTTCATATGAGAGAAGTATCGTCGAATATTCACAGTTTAAATTCAAAATAAACAATACTTTTAAACTAGAATCTTATTCAGAAGATCCTACTGAACTTCTTATTCTAAGGAAAAAGTTCAATTACCGCATGTGTGAAAATTAAAACGAAATTAAAAGTGCGAATAATTGATCTTGTCATTTACGTTCAGCACAGTTCATAAGGCAAGATATCACAAATCCTCTAAATTCTTTCTAGAAAGTACTTTATACAAGACAATACAAAAGCCTTTTATAATACATGGAAACTGTTAATTGATGATTCGAACATTCCCTACAAATTTGATATTATCTTGTTTATATAAAATAACTGAAGCGTATTATTCAAAACAGTTCATTTACTAAACTTCTTTTTATGAATTATTGATTTCTTATTTTATGGAATGCAAAACGCATGTACCGAATAAACGAATGTAAACGCATGCACCAAATGCAAACATTTAATAAATTCAGAAAATAAGTAAAAGACTCTAAGCAAAAAAAAATGGATACAATTTATATCCACTCTCAAAAATATAAAGCAAATATAAATTATAAAACATCAATTTAATCAAATTCATTTAGGAATATATTTAATTCAAATTTATTCATCACAATTTAACAAATAATATTCATTCATAAAGCTACTTTTTCGAAAAAATGAAACAGACTTCCCTCACTAGCCATATTAACACGGTTCCTTAATCACAAATAAATTAAACTCAAGATTTGTAATTTCTGGAATCAGTATCTGACTTAACCATCTTTATTAAACTTGATGTACAAATTTTCTGTGAGTTAATGCGAAATTTAACTATCACAAAAAAGAGGCAAATAGAAGGAAAAAAACTAAATTGCACTAACTTCTCCCAAAAACTGTAAACAAACAAATATAAATTCTATAAAACTTCTCTAACAACGTACTGTATACAACATCTTAAAAATTTAAATTGTGTGATTATATTACTGATAGGAAACACAACCTGTCAAATTTCAAGAAACTTGACAGTAATTTTATTAATAAAGTTGATATCAAGAACAAACAACCCGCCCCTCCAAAAATGTAATTGTGTAAAATTTATAAATACGGTTATGAGGACAAATTACTAAGCAAAAGAGAAGAACTGAAAGTCATTCTTCACTCTCAACAACTTAAAACACTAATAAAAAAAAAAAATTAATTCCCCTAATTTATGTTCTTGTAGTAATATTATATTCATTATTTTTCTGCAGTAAATTTATATTCTTAGTAATAACTTAATAATTTATATCAAACAATAAATTTACTTTTAATTTAACTTCTAAATTCAGCATCACCTTTTTCAGAATAGTTGACAAATAATTAATATTATAAACACAGAACGCCATGTGTCATATAATTTTTATATTATTAGTATCATTGTCGTTTTCTCATTGGCCATTAAGAATAAAATGAATGTACAACGCATCATTATGCAAAATTGAATTAACATAGAAATAGGCAAAATATAGAAGAGTAAAAAAGTTAATATTAATTACTGACCATCCTCAGCAGCTAAATTCTATAAGTCGCATATTACAACGAATCTATTTCGTCAAATTCTTGGAGCATATTTTATTATCTCAACAATTTACGTTATGCGATTAAATTAATTCTTGAAAAACAACGAATCCAAAATTCCTTGGTGAATTTTACATCAACCTCATCAACATGGTTGGCATAAACTACAACCCACACATAATTTAGAGGCAGAAACCCATTAAAAACGCAACCGAGGACAATCCTCCAGATGTAAAATGTTTCGGTTAGTAGCCGTTCCCCTCTCCTTAGAGTTTTCCGGATGGCCGAGCACTCCCTAGCTTCTTTCCAAAGAATTTTCCTTCTCCATACTTTGTTCTTCGATGGTCTATTCTTCACGGTTCGGGTCTTGCAGCAATTATTCGCTCCAACTCGGTCTTCTCTCTCCCCCTTTTGTCTTCCGAGAAAAGTATCCGACTCCCTCTCAAAAACGCCGATGGATAGATCTCTCTCAGCCTTTTGCGTGAATCTAGTGAATAACGGGCCACCGTAAAAGTTAAGGTGAGAGTTTTATCCATTACGTTTTCCTTCCTTTCTACCAGAGAAACCCAAGTCACACATCTGATGCTTTTCCCTGATCGCTTCATCTCCAGAGGTGGTGACGGTGCAGGGGTGAAGAATTTTATCAGTCGTAATAAAAGGATGGAATGGTTAAAGAAAATGGATGAAAGGAATTTGATTTTCGCAGGAATTTGTTTAATAATAAAAATGGAGAAACTGTTTGAAAGATAAGGAATTATTGTTGAGGAAAAGCCTTAGTTTTAAATAGTTATAAATTTCTATGATAAAAATAACACTACATAAATTCATTCAAGAGATTCATTGAGTTCTTTTTAATTTTTTAATATAATATCTACAATGAATGGAATAAATAATAAAATATATTAAAAATGAAGTATAATTAAATCAGTACAATTTATCAAAAATTTCTTAGAATTAAAATATGAGCATATTTAGAATATTCCATACGTAGAACAAATACATTCGAGTACCTATCTACCTATTAGTTAAATTTCTAATATACTCAAAAACATACTGATTCTTTTGCCATTACGATCATATGACGATTTGAGTCAACATTGGTAATTTAACCGCACTGGATATAGCACTTACTGTTATATAAGACGCCAATGGGTCGAGCGTTTTAGTCCTAATTCTTCTAAAGACTGTAGCGGGGATAATATGGATTGTTGAACGTTAAATATAAAGCTTCAAAGCTTGGTGGATTAAATATTATATTAGATGTGTCCTCGTCACCCCACCGTCACTCATAAAGTGGCAACGATGCAATTAATATAAAATTGCAATGAAAAAAATTCTTTGAATTTCATCTATGAATTCAAAACAATTTTTAGATACCAATAATTTCATAATATGATATTAACAGATCATGAAATTCGTGCCTTTGACCACACGAAGTAAATTTCATAAACATATGAATGCGAATTTTTGTAAAAAACATAAAGGATGCAGTGTGAGAATGATTCATTATCGTTTTATGAGTCGATTGCATTTTGGTTTGGTTATCTTTTTAGAACTGCTTCAGAATTTTTGTACAACTTTTCTCGAAACAACTTCATTAAGCTGTGCCCCGAAATAATTGGATTTTACTCTTGTCTCATTAGAGGAATAGTTTAAAATTCTATATCAAGTTATTTACCATGCACATTAAGACTTTATGATAGCTTTTACATCCGTATACTTGAGACCAAAAATCAGAGCGGAAGAATTTCTCCAATTACGAGGTCGGAAGGACCCTGGTTAACGGAGAAAAATGCAGTTTTATTGCTCAATGGAATCAAAGTTCTACTTGAAATCGTAAGAAATAAATGAAACACTTGAAATCTATTCATTAGAAGACGAGAAAATAGTAAACACTATTAACAAAGGTTATAAAATTTAGAAGGGAACATATAAGCGTAACATCAGAGTTTATTGTAAGCTATATAAGTTATTTCAGATATTATTATGGTATTTTACTAACACTAAAGGTTGTATGAGGCACTCTCTTAGTTTTATTTCGTCAAATAGAATGATTTTATTCTGTTTTATCGATTCTACTTCTTTCTGTGAATGCACGTTCATTTCTCGAAGTTTATGCATATTAAGAACTTAAGTGAATCGAATTTTTTAGTTTTCTTTTTTGAAACATTCTTCTTAAATACAGTAAGAATAAAGACTAAAAGAGAGTTATTACCAGATGAGTTTATACGGTGAACACACAAACAGGAAATATGGTTAAAATAAAGCATAAGATGCACGTCCAAATCGGTGATTTTTTATTTTTTTTTTGTTTTATAACGATTTTATTCTGGGAAACTTTATTTTCTCTAACTTTAATGATTTCAGTTGTTTGGTAATTCTTAAGATACTTTGGAGACCTACAATGAAATTGCCAAATATGCCAACCTGAACCCTATACTTCCTTTTAGATAGCCAGAAAATGTTACTAAATTTCACTGAATGAAATACGCAGAGTTTGAATTTAGGTAAAAAAATTGAGTTGCATTTTCCCCTGATTATTTCTCCCATTAACATTTGGCTCTTTTCTATTTCCCACAAGTATAGGTTGACTTTCCTTTTGTCTCTCCTGTAGGCAGTTTTATAAGAATGCTTGTTTGTACACATGAAAAGAACTACTTATAGTTCTTATTGTATCTGTAAGAACTATAAGTAGAGTCTTGTTTAGTTCTTAAATTCTTGAAAGTTCACAAAAGAACTGCATCTGGATTCAACAATGTATCAAAATAATCTTTACTTTTATAATTTTCGAACTTAAAATGAATCATTTAACTTATATTTAAGTTTCCCATTCAAGAACAGAAATTTATACTTTTAGAGATATTCATGATGATTCTAAATTATATAAATCCCTTTATATAATCTATATTCATTGACAATAGATGAAAAATGAGATGACTTCTTAAAGAAATTTTCAGAATTTCATATATGAAACGTGCATAAGAAAAACTCCTATGCGCCTTTCCAACGACAGCTAAAATGCTTATATTTTAAGCGGAAATATATAAATACACCAAAGATGTAATACATGCATTTTGAGTTAGACACAGAATAATGATCACTTTAGTTAAACTTTTGTGATTTTACTGCATAGTTTCACGTTTTAGTTATGAAGTCAGCAACAAAAACAAAACTATATGAAATAATCGGTATTAATCTATAATTTCTCTATCTCTGACTGGTTCACTGTATTTGAAAAATAAATCCATTTTTGTATTTCTTACTTAGATGTTAAATGTGTACTCCAAAAAAACTTAAAAAAAGACAATTCTGTTAGCGCGGAATCATTCATCACCACGACTAGAAATATAATATAAGATGAGTTTAAAGAGCAAAATATGAAAAGGTAATGAGCTCAAAAGAAAAAAAAAACCATGAAAATATAATGAGTTCAATAGGCCAAACATGAAAGGTTCATGAACGCAAATTCATGAATAAGTAAGGTAATTTTATCAAGCCTACATATGAATAAAATATACAAAAAGGACGAAATTCAGTTTATGCAAATGGCATGAAATCAGTTTATATGAATTCAGTTTATACAAACGGTCTTTCAGAATTGCTGAAAATATTTCAATTTTGAGATGTATAAGCGATACTACGTAAATTCTATCAAGTACGACTTTAAATGGCTCTATGAACAGTGCCCGCTGGTGTTTATTGTGCATTTCGAACTCTCCCAAAAGGACTCTAAATTTTAGTGAGACATCCAGTGTCAGGGTTTGAGAAATTATAATTGTGCTTGACAGTCAACTGTTCATATCTGACATTTTTTTTCTGACTTGTATGCTTTCCAGTGATCTGAAAAAAGAATACCACATTCCTTAACGTTTTCCTGAATCGCTCTCATCAAGGTCTTAGCACAGCGACCGGGAAAAGCAACGAGGAAACTTTCTTTGGTTTAATGGCATATACCTCCATGTACCCACAATGGTAAAGGAACATTATATCAACTTTAACGTAGTTTCTATGTAAGAATAGATTTTCATCTATTTCCATGATTTTGTATGCTCCATCTGTTTTAATTCCTTTGAGAAACACCAAAGAATCAGCACATACTTCCCTCCTGCAGTTGTTCCAATCTACAGTAGTATTTTGGTTGATTTGGATCTGTAGTCCGCAAAACTCAGAAACAAAGTCATTTTCAGACACCATAGGTCTAAAATGTGTCAGCTATCAAATCCATGTTTTGTTCTTAATCCTTTATTTCTTGGCATTAACGTAAGCGACAATGTCATAGAGATGTTTAGTTATAATCAAAACTCAACTTCATCGGGCGATTTTGCATATTAAGCCTGTCTCTAGGAGCGATTCCTTTATCTTGAAATAATGTGAAGTCAAATTCTTCCTTTTATTTGGAATATTGCCAAATCATACAATTTATTAAATTATTTATTTTAATTTAAAAAAAAAAAAAAAAAAAAGAACGTGTAAAATCACAATTACTGATATTTGGCGTAGTTGGCAACTTTCTTCCACACGCTTGCGTTTATTTTTTTTTTATTCTTACAACTCTAACAGAATTATACCCTAAAATTTCAATAAACAAATATAATTAACTTAGAAAATCGTTCGGAATCAGAACATTTCATACAGACGCAAACTCCTCCTTATCATGCATGCATATCGAAACATAATTCTTAAAATTTTTTTAAAGATATTATTTTATTTTTAAAATTATTTAAACAAATTTCCATAATACCACCCAAATTACATAAACTAATATTTCTATTAAAATGCCTATCCAGATTACTTCAAAAACAGCGAATGTAGTATTTAGCAATTGAATAATTCAAAAGGAAATTGCTTGATGTTGTTTATGGTTTTGATTGCGCTGTCTAAATTTTTAATCAACGGAAATGATTAATTTTGCAGACGAAGCAGCATTATATTTAATTAAAGGTCTCTTCAGAATTTAATCATGTTAATCTCCGATAGGAAAAAATTAGGGTCAGAAGTTAATTTCCTCTGATACGCATTCAATGAAAAATTTAATTTTTTACTCCGTTCTCAAAATAGTAAATTAGCTTACCTGGAACTGTTTTTGAAAGCTTAATGAAACCTGTGACATTAACATAAGGAAATGCAATAATAAGAAAGTACGTTAATTTTTAAATTAAATATTGCAAAATTTCATTTCCCTTTTACGAGATAATCATCGCTTGTAATGACCCATGTTTTTTCGTATTTAATTAATATTCTTACCTTTGAGCGTTTAATCTTATGAAAAATTAGGAAAATCTGTCAATATAAGATAAGGAAAAAGCATTTTTGATTAGTTTATAGAATTCATTCAGAAAAGTCAGTTTTGTTGCACAAATTTCTGTAGAATGACTATTAACTTTATAAAAATATGGCTATTAATTTTAAATTTTAAACGAGTTTTTGTCTGTTTCATCAAATTTCATGAATCTTCAAGAACTTCCTTATTATAGTTACTACAAGACAACATACGTAGATAATAGAAACAAAAATAGAAAATTTTGTACAGATACGAAATTTATGATCTGTCTAATTTTTTTTATAGATAGTGTCTGAAAAATTTCAAGTATATTTGTATTATATTATTCTAACGAGGGCTATTGGTGACGGGAATTTTGAGCCACCATCAAGTGCCGATTTTTGAACTGACTTTCTCATTTCTCTATTACAGGATTTTGGATCCCTTTAATTCACATAAAAAAACCACACTATTTACCTTAAGGGATTTGGGGAACCCGCACAAACGAACGAATGATTTTCCATGAGCTAGTGAACATTGGTTTAATGAGGCCTAATTTTAAGCAGAAAAGAAGGACTGAAATATATCCACATTCCTTATTTTCTACAGCATATTAAATCAAACATTTTAAGTCAAGAAATTTAAAGAATAAGAGCTTCAATTCGTTATTGAACACTTATTTATTGATAAATGAAAATATTTGAAAAAGAGTTAGCATTTCAAAAAAAGTATAAAGACAGTAACAATTAAAAGTACGCCATTTTTGAAATGAAAGCATTTTGTTACAATAAATAATTCCTACACTTAATATACTGTATATTTAATATGAAATAACACTAAAAATTATAAATTCAATAATTAGAGAGAGGAAATAATAATGTGTGTCATATCACAACTTATTCAAATTGATTTTCTCATTAGTTGTTGAAAATCTACGGAGCGTGAATCGCTCTTCTAACTCGGATCTTGAAAAACTGTGATGTAGCTTGATGAATATTTAAAACTTGCTGTGCTCTGAAAAAGGCTGCTTTGCTATTGGTTGTACAGGAGATTTTCTCTTTAGAAACACCAGACAACCTCTCTCTCTCTTAATAACTGTATATGTAAATATTCCTTCGAACATTTACCTTACATCGTATAAGCAATGTTATCTTAGGAAAAGTTAGAAATAGTTCTAGTGTAACAAACTGTACTCCTTCATTAACATTATTATGATAGTAAAGTTAACTATACTTTTTGCTAGGATTTACCTCGGGAACTGAAAAACTAATTCTTGTGCATTATTCGCTTTCTTTGAAAACAATGAATGCTTTCACCCATACAGATCCCATTCGAGTAAAACATCATGATAGAATATTCTATTGTGAAATGCGACGAAACATTAAAGTTTGTTAGTTTTTAACTGGATTAGTTTTAACAAGGAAATTAAAAAAAATATTATACGATTGTTAATTGTTTTAACGTGAAACAAAAAGAAAATACAAACCACAATTTCGAACTTATACTGACTGAGCTTTTTAAAATAAATAATTCAGACTATTCACGTGGTCAAGACAGTGGATAGTGTGATTAAAAATCTATCAAAGATAAACAATAAGGTTAACAAAATCAATTATTTTCGGTTTTGTAATCAGAACTTCAGTTTTTTTAAACGCTTCTTTTTAGATTCATTTTCTTTTTTGAACGAATTTGATACAGAATCCCTTTGATCCAATCCATTTTTTTTAGCTGCACTAAGTTTCTTCGTTAAATTACAAGACTTGATTGAAAATTGATGGCTTCACAGCCTTATTCTGAAACCCCTTGTTTTGCCTTAAGGCCACATGTATCTTCTGCACTTATTTTTTTGACCTGAGATGTTGTTAATGTGTTGAGAACTCACCTCTATGTTCACTCACATAGAGATGAGATTGAAGAGCATCGAAGCTTCATTGCGCTCGACTTTTCACCTCTTTGCACCTTTCGGAACATCGCTTTCGTTCTGAGACGAGGTAAAAACTGTCATTAAAGCCCGATGTCGTCAACAACCAGCTAAATTCTTTTTTCGACAGTGAAATCACGAGTTTTCTCGACTAGTCACGAAGAAAGGGATAGGACTATATTGAAAAGAGAATAGCACATTAAACAAAAGATAACATGCATTCTGCTACAGCAACTATAATGAAAATCGAGTTACACATAAAAAAAGTTATGACCATGGAGACATTATTTTTTAGTCAAACTTCGCCTGTTAACATCAAACTAGTATCAATTTTTAAAGAAATACTTAACATATATATCTGTTCAATTGCTACAAATAACGGTAAGAATATAATTGATAATAGTCCGCTGTATAATGATTCGATTGCAATTAGAGTATAACGATTTTTTCTTCCATTACTAACAAAAAAATCAGAGTAGATAACACATCCCATCTTTTCTCTTTTTATGTAGCATTCGCTTATTGCAAAGGTCTTCAACCTGAGTTCCGCGGAACCTTATGGTTCCCTGGAACTTTGACAGGTTTTCCGCAAGAGATCACTCTTTGCTCAATCTAAACTCCTAAATTTAAAAAAAAAATTAATTTTGATAAAAGATTAAATTCTTTAAAGCAGTTTGCTTGTAAAAATAAATATAAATAAATATTTTATAGATAAAATAAAATCTTACATTTCGTAAAAGTCCAGTGCTTCAAATACATTTATCAAGACGTATTAGTTCACATATTGGTCTCCATTCTTAAGTTCAAGTGAAGATTCTCCCACTTATTTCACTATATTCAAGCTATAAAGTAAAACTGACGCCACGCTTTTCAAATTGAAATTTTGGGCAGATTGCATTTTGAAAGATTATCCTATACTTCCTAATCTGTATAACATTTTAGACGATGGTAACGCTAAATCTCCATAAAAATGTAAAAATTAGTTTGGTTCAACATTTATCAGGTCAGCAAAAAAATATTTCTTGAATGTTCAAATGAAAAAACATTTCTCCCAATTCAAAAAGAGAAATTATCTTGGATCCAAAATCCTTCTCAAGACAGTGGCACCTCTAGACTCCCAATAAAAGAAAGAGAGCTGTAAATTGAATATAGATCGACCCTCAATTCAATTTAATCACCTTGATATTATGTATTTTTGGAATGACATTAGCAAAGACTATCCTGAAATTGCCAAAAGAGCTGAGAAACATTTGATGTCATATATATTTTAACCTAGATATACAAAAAAATCTTTCTCCTTGTGCGCTGCAACAAAAACAAAACACTGAATCAGATTGGGTGCTGAAGATGACATAAGGCTCATTGCAGATTTCAACAATTATTCCAGTCGTAAAAATACTTTGCAATAACAAATAATCTCAGCCAAGTCATTGAAAAAAAAATTCTTTTCATTAATTTATTATGATTTAAAACCTATTGTTGCTTTTGTTTGTTATTCAAAGAATATATTTAAGAGAGAGAGAGAGATTAGCTACCTTATATTCTTTATCTTACTAAGACGTTTCTATTGTAATAAATATGGATACAATAATAATTTTGTAAATTTGAACAGGATAAAGCTTTGATATCCTATTTTTTCTTCCTTTGGATCAATGGGTTCCTTCAAGAAAGTGATAAACTCAAGGCTTAAGAGGTTGAATACCACTGGCTTATTGGATACACCATACCTGATTTCGTAAAAGTGTTCCTTTTTAATATTTTACGAGAACAGTGTAAAGCGATTACCTTTCGTGTTGCTCTAAATAATTCTTTATTTCGAGTTAAGAAGAAATAAAATATTCAACACTCGACTATATAAATAAAAAGAAAAAAAAAATCTTTCAAATGAAAGGAAAAAGGATCCACCCGATAGCGAGTCACCTGCGTATGATGTACAGGTTAAAGTGATTACTCTAAGTGCTATATAAACTAGATAAAAACATCTGACGAAACATCTGAATCAGAATATTTAATTTCACAAACATCTTTTTTATTATTATTATTTCTAGGAGAAAGAAAAAGAAGAGGGCACATAAAAATATCCTATCTTATTTTCCCTTCTATCTTGTTCATCGCAACAGCCGTTTTCGTGGCAAAAATTGAAGGCGGTTTAGAACACACAATGCATTGGATGTTAAACGCCTTATGCCTAGTTTCCTTAATGTAGAACGTAAATGGATTTCTTTCAAAAAACGGGGGAACCTTTAATCTAATAGTCTGTGAGCCTTTGTGCGGTCAGCGCAGTTTGCTGAATGGATGAGTTCCCCCTTTTTTTTTGCGGGGTGATTTCCTAAAGCGTCAGCAGCAGGTTTACTTATCGTGCCACAAAGGAATTTTCCCTTGTCGTAAAAGGTCGCTGATTAGACATCGGTTGTATTTTTCGAAAAACAGGTAGATAAAAAAAATACGAAAGCAAGTTTTTGTTGTTGTATAGTATGTTAGCACATTGTTAGAAAAGTAGTTACACCCGCTGTTTAAACACAAAAGATAAAACTTTCATTTTCTAATTATGTCAGTCGACATTTAACTGATTACGTTCATGACATGAAAATAATAATATGGGAGTGACTCCGATGAACATTATTATCTCATTTCAGACATTCCAGTTCGTAACTTTTTTATTGTTTCATATTATTTTGACAATAACCAAAAGAGAGAGAGCTTTGATATCTTCAAATGACTATTAATAAAATATCTTTCCCAATTTTAACAGCAACTGAGCGATATATTTGACGGTTACATCTATAATTATATGCTTGCAAAAGTATGCTTATAAATATATATAATTTATTTTTAATTTCATACATAATTTATGTAATACGTTTTATATAATAATTAATTATTTATTAATAAATTCAAAAATCAATTCATTGTTTATTTGAATATTATTACGTTACCATTTCATTACAAATTGTTTATAGAATTTTTTCAGAAACTGAGTGTATGAGGAATTTGAAACGTAATATATAGGTTACGAAAACGAATCTATTTAATGCTACTTATTAAAACAATAGAGTTTCTCATTATTTATAAAGAGATATTTACACTACAATAATAAAATAAAAAGTGAGAAAATCAAAATAAATAATAGTATAATTAAAGTTGTACAGAAATATCTTACTGTATTACGTTATTTTCTTAATGAGCACCCATCACTGGTAATGACTTTTGTGATAAGAACCGAATCGAATATATTATTATAAAATATAATTCATTAGTAATTTAAATTTATACTTATAATACTGCAACATTTTTATATTAATGATAATTATTAATACACTGTCGGCCACACAAAATGCAACACCCTGAAGGAAGCATGCAATCCATGTGAAATTTACATCATGCGTTTGCGACGATGAGCTACGCAAATCATTAGCATTCAGCGCAGACGCACATCACGGGCGACCGTAGCGCCACTCGCAAGCGCTATATAAGGGGAGAGCAGATTGGCGATTTGAAGCACGGCAATTGTTTTTTCGTGCGTTTTAATGCGTAAGTTGTTTACCTATGGAAGACATCGAGCGTCTTTTGACCAAGTTTCTGAATTCGACCGAAGAAGAATAGTAGCTTATAGGGATTGCGGATTATCCATCAGAGAAATCGGTCAAAATGTTGGACGAACCATGCAACTGTGATGCGGATCTGTGATCGCCGGATGCAGGAGGGAATGACGGACCGACGGGGCCGATCGCACCCACCTCGTTGCACCACTGCCCTTTATGACAGGTAGATTGTGCGCAGTGACGAATCGCGCAGCCACATCACGAACCATAGCACAACAGATTCAATCTGCTACGCATCATTCGGTGTCCGCTTATACCATTCGACGCCGTTTGCAGCAGAGTGAAATGTCCTCAAGGCGTCCATTGCTTCGTTTACCCTTGACTCGAAACCACAGGCGTTTGCGCCGCCAATGGTACGATGAATGGCGGACATGGACAACGGAATGGAACGACATTGTGTTTACTGACGAATCCCGCTTCTGCCTGCAACATCACGATGGTCGGATTCGAGTTTGGAGATACCGTGGTGAGATGCTACTAAACTGTTGCGTTATGCATCGAAACACTGGTCCTGCACCCGGTATCATGGCTTGGGGTGGTATTGGATTTCACTCCCGCACCCCTCTCGTACGCATTACCGGTACACTGAACAGCCAGCGCTACATCTCTGAGGTGTTGAAGCCCGTGGTCCTCCCATAACTTCAGCGCTTGTCATGAGCCATATTCCAACAGGATAATGCGCGACCACACGTGGCACACAATATTCAAGAGTTCTTCTTTACCCATCAGATTGAATTTCTTCCTTGGCCTGCTTGTTCTCCCGATCTATCGGCAATCGAAAACGTGAGGTCAATGCTTGCTCAACGACTGGCCGGGATACACCACCCGCAGCTACACCATATCAACTATGGCAATATGTGGAAGCCGCATGGACTTCTGTACCCCAAGGATACATCCAAAGCCTCTTTGATTCTATGCCGAGGCATGTGGCAGCGATTATAGCCGAAAATTGCGGCTACACTAACTACTGATTTTGTCATCATCCACACTTCACAAGAGGCTGTAATTTTAATTGTTTGATCTTTGTATAACTTTATTACAGTTTTGCAAGTATTAAATTAGACTGAATTGATCTTTATTGACAGAGGTTTTCTTTCATTACTACAGTTGCCAAGAAAGGGCAGTTAAACTTTACATTTAATCTCGTTCCCAACATCCTCCCCACCCTGGTCAATCTCGAGAGGGATGACCAGTTGTACAGGGCGGGATACATTTCTTCCATTAACTCTCAGCTCGCAGGATCTTATCTTCCCGTCGCGTCCCTGATGTAGGTTCATCACTCTAGCTTTCTTCCACATGTGGCGTGGTCGGACGTCTTCTTGCAGAAGCACAACATCTCCAACTCGGATGTTAATGGCACTGTCCTTGTTTCGAACTTGATGGAAGGATCGTAGTTGAAGAAGATATTCTTTCGGCCATTTTTTCCAAAAACAGTCGAGTAAGTCCTGCTGCTGCTTGTAGATTTTATTAAGCCTTGTGTTTTCTAGTCTGGATGGAATGGCCGTTAGTTTTCGTTCCGTCAAGAAATGAGCTGGTGTTAAAGCTGCAGAGTTGCCATCGCTTTCCTCTTCGTATATTAATGGTCGACTATTCAGAGCGGCTTCTATTCCAATGAGGACAGTGGACAGACTTTCCTCGTCTAGAAGGGCTCGTCCGAGGACCTTTCGCAGACATTGTTTGACAATACCTATTAGGCGTTCCCACCAGCCTCCCCACCAAGCCGCGCGTGACAGATGATCTGCAGGTTTATCTGCACCTGTACAGTGTCGCCATTGTGAAGGAGTAGTGTATTGAAGGATTTCTGTTGTTCTGTTGCAAACAAATGTTTTCCAACGGTTGGGATCTCCCTTTATCCAACTTAAAGCTACAGTTGAATCACTCCATAGCACGGCTGTGTGTGAGTGCATGTTCGTTTCTCTGTAAAAGTATTGAAATAGGCGAGTTCCTAGTAATGCGGCTAACAATTCAAGTCGCGGAAGAGTGATCTTTTTCACTGGGGCCAGTTTACTTCGACTACATATGAGATTGACCTCCGTAAAATTGTTAACTGTGTGACGCGCGTACAAACAAGCACCATATGCACGTTCAGAAGCATCGCAAAACACATGGATGGTGACGTCGGAAGTTTCAGAAAACCCAATCCATCTTGGGATGCGTATATCCTTCAGACACTGTAACTCATTTATCCACTTATGCCATTGTTGTGCTACAGCTGGCGGTAATAATTCATCCCATTTAATTCCACTAAGCCACGTATCCTGGAATAAAATCTTCACAATGACAGTAACTGGAGCGAATAGGCCCAAGGGATCGTAAAATTTTGACATCAGCTTCAGTAGTAAACGCTTTGTTACTGGTTCTTTGATGCTTCTACAATCTTAGCCTGTACATCAATTTGAAAAACATCTTTGTCAGTATCCCATTCAAAACCTAAAACCTGCGTAATCTCTCTAAATGGAACATTTTCTTGTTTCCATACACCTTGCAAAGCCTTCGAATTTGTCGTCCATTTGGCTAATGGTAGGCTGATATGCGATGTAAGCTGCAGCATTTCTCGATAAAGAGTAATAGCTTCAGTATCTGTAGATGTCCCTATAACAAAATCATCCATATATGTGTTATTCTCAATGTGTTTAGTTGCAATAGGATATGTTTGCTTATACATTGTAGCCAGTTCACGAAGAGAAGCTGATAGTAAAAATGGACTTGAAGTGAGTCCGAATGGAAGTCGCGTGAATCGGTATGTTACGATTTCATCTGCTATGCAAAGGTTCCCATCAGAAGTATATTCCGTTTTGTACCAAAGAAATCGTGTTGCGTCTCTGTCTTCATCTGCTAGTACTAGCTGAAGAAATGCCTGACTTCCATCGTTAGTAATTGCTATTTTAGATAGTCGAAATCTCAATAACATGGCCAAGATGTCAGGTAGAAGATTTGGTCCGGCTTCGAGAGCATCGTTCAAAGATGGATGACCAGGAGAGTGAGAGGAAGCATCAAAAACTATACGCCACTTGATTTCTTCATTCGTAATCTTTTTTACAGCGCGATGGGGCAAATAAAATAATCGTACTTCATTTTGTGTATCTTTTAAGACGGCTTCGACTTGTTTTTTATCAATATAATCTTACATCTGTTTAGCATACTTTTGTTTCAACTCTGTATTTGCGTGTATTCTTCTTGTCCAAGAATTAAAACGGCGGATTGGGTATCATAATTGCTCGAAGTAAGTTTAACTTCTGGTTTCCAAGGTAAATGAATAACTCGTCTACCATCAATGATTTTGAAAGATTGATGAAAGTTAGTCAAAAGTTCAGCGTTGTGAGTGCTTAATTTTAATTTCTCTTGTATAGGTTGTATGACAATGCTCTCTAAGTTCCAAAAATTTCGCACCATATTGTCTAATTCATGAGTTAAAGTATCCACATTAATACTATGAACTGTAGGATTGAAAGAAACTGTTGCGTGTGATCGAGATCCACTAAGTATCCATCCAAAACTTGATGGTACCAAGGCTAGGGAATCTGACAGCTTGACTGAAGCATCAGAATGCATGACGTTCCAATAGAAATCTGCACCAATAAGAATCTCAATTGGTAAGCTCGACAATGGATCATCTGGGTCAGCCAGCTTCATTCGCTTGCTTTTCGCAAAGCGTGAAACATCAGTTGGTGAAGACGGGTGTGATGCATACCTGTTGGAGCTTTCGAATGCAATAACGTTGACTTTAGCTTTATCCGAGATGCTAGATAATTGAAATTGAACTTGCCGTCGTTTATGGCTAAAACTATTTGGAGATTCAAAAGCTTGAAGTTCTAAGGGTCCAGTTGAAATGACGGGAAGATTTAACGTATCCACAAGATCAGAAGAAATGAAACTAGATTGACTTCCACCATCCAAAAGGCAACGTGTCAATTTTGTAATTCCATTTGGCCCAGTTATGAAAACTCGTGTTGTTTGTAAATGAACAAAATTGTAAGTGGATGTATCAATTTTGTTTGTTGATGTAGTCGCAGACTGCTCAATAGTTGGAGTTTTGCATATCGAAACATGGTATTTTTTTCTGCATTTGGAACAGCGGTATTTCTCTTTGGGAAAACAATTCTTTTGTACGTGACCCCGATTAGTGCATAAAAAACATTTGTTGGTAGCTTTTAATTTCTGTATACGTTCGTCTATGTCCGTAACAGAGTTGCATTGTTGAGGCCAATGTCCAGAAGTTTCACAAAAAGGGCAAAAAGCTAAAATTTTTTTATCCTTACTAATTGGTCTGGAATGCACATTAAAATTCTCTAAGGAGGATTTTATAGGATAGCTTGGAACCAATGAACCTTTAATATTATTTGCAGATATTGTTCCTTCGACCCCTTCTGATAAAAATTTCATTAATTTTGTTATGTCACTTTCCGCCAAATTTTCACGTTTAGCGTATACAATCCAATTACGACAGATTTCATGCGGAAAAGCGCGAAGTATTTTCGGAGCCAAAATTCTCCCGTATGATTGTGTTTTTTCGCCTAAAGCATCCAAAGCTTGTAATCTTCTATTACAATCCATATACAACTCATTTAATGCTGATGGAGATAGATCTTTGATAGGTGTTAAATTTTCCAAGTAATCAAGATGAACCTGTATTATTTTGTCTTTATTGCCATATTTTGATTTTAATATCTCTTTTGTCATTGTATACGTATTATCTGCGGTTATACTAATCCCATCAACTAATCTTTTTGCTTCTGCGTCCAAATAACCCCTTAAAAACACATGTTTGTCAATCTGCGATAAAATTTCATTACAATTTATTTTTATCAATACAATTTTCAAAACGCTCCCAAAAACTGTGAAATTCTTCAATTTCGCCATAAAAAGTATTTATATTTACTGTAGGTAACTTTACCGTAACATTTGGCGGCGAAGCGTAATGTATGCTGTCTGATGTTGGCGAGCTGCCAATTCTGCTACAAGGCAAAATGGCCGCGCTTGTATTAGCTTTCTTTTTAGAATTAAACAATAGTAAATGGCCATTTTCTGAGTATTTTTCGCATTCTATGATGTCTTCGCTATATTCCTGATCATTTAAAAAATCGTGTATTTCATCATCAGCCAAGGTTAATTCGTTAAGTTAGATTTGTAAGCGTTCAGCGTTAAATTCTATATCGGCTTGTGTACAATTCGAATCATTTAATTTTGTCGACAGCTTCGTAATGGCGGTGCGAAGCGTTGTTCGCTTGCGTTTCAGAATAGAAAGTTTTTCTGTTGTACTCATCGTAATTCGGGTTCGTAACGAATAAAGTAATAAAACAAATAAAGTATGACTCACCCGAGTATGTTCGGCACCAGATATTACAGTTTTGCAAGTATTAAATTAGACTGAATTGATCTTTATTGACAGAGGTTTTCTTTCATTACTACAGTTGCCAAGAAAGGGCAGTTAAACTTTACATTTAATCTCGTTCCCAACAAACTTGTTATCTTCCAAATAAATTTCGCTGTGATATCTCTGGTCCTTCCTGGTGTTGCATTTTGTGTTGCAGCAGTGTATTTGCTTTTAGTTTATTGAGATTTTTATTCATAAATAGTGTTAAAACGAAACATATTATGAATAAAAAAGCCTAATTTACCAATTCGGGTACTTTGAGCACATTTTCTCTTGAATAACAGATTCATTTATGTGGCCAAATGGATTAATCTACGTGTCGAGTTTTGTAAATATTATCATTAAGATTCCTAAGTGAAGTTCTGCATTAAATGTAGTACGATAGCGTTTTCAACAAGTATTAGCAACCAATGAATCAAACATAGGGAAACTCAGCAAAAAAAGGGTAATTGACGTAGCTGATCACTCTCGTCAAGATAAATTGTTTTAGTCGAAAGTTATTAAATTTAAAAAGATAATCGTTTGATAATGATATTATTTAACTTTTCCTTATCACAAATTTTAAAAACAAAAATATATGTGCTACTTCCTCCGCAAAAGACACTGAAAAATAAATTATATTTTTATTATTAATAAACACCATCAAGAACAATTTAAGCCAAGGAGTCTTTACAAGATTTGATCAAAAGATATCTATTTTTGAAGACAAATAATGTTGATAAGGCAAATCGGTGTGACCATTGTGTGCTGTCATCTATAAGACGGTATTGAAAGAACTTCGACACTAACTCATTGGTTTGTTTTTATTAGACAACCATTTGCTGCCAAATCAAAATTTTATTGCTACTGCTTCGAATTGTCATTTAGTTGCCATCATAGATGAGACATGATTCATCATTATACACTAAAAACCAAGAAACATTAAAAACAATGGGTTCTTTTGGTGAATCTGCTCCAAAGAAAGTGATCTCATTGGCTGGAAAATTTAGGGCAACAATATTTAGGTAGCGAAGAGCACTATGCTCATGGACTTCTTTTAAAAAATGAAAACCGATCACTGGACAGTACTAAATTATCCTATTCTCTCTCTTCTTCACACAGATTTCCTATTTCTAATACACAATTTCTCATTCCTAACATGGGTACTTTTTGAATCGTCTTCATTTAAGTAAATTCATGTAATCACTCACTTTTCATATTGAAGAACTAAATTTTTTAAAAATTATATTTGATTTGATTAATTTAAATCTTAAATAATAAATGAATCATCTGTATATATATATATATATATATATATATATATATATATATATATAACATCCATGTGACAAGTGTTCAGCCAAGAACATCCACGCATTAGTAGATGATATTATCACCCCTGATTGCTATGCGGGTTTCACATCGTCTGGTCATGCTGAGAATGAAGTTGTCAATGAGTTGTTGAGGCATTTCAGCCCATTCGTTTTGTAATGCCAATCGGAACTCTGGAATCGTTACTGGAGGTAAGTTACGTGCTGCAAGCGTCTCAATAGAAAGTCCCATACACGTTCTATGGATTCAGATCTGGAGGCCTTGCCGGCTCATCCATGCGATCAGTATTCTCATACGGATGCACATATATGGAAGGAGAATCTTGCTACCTTGCTACTATAGTGGGTCCCTGTGACTGAATGTCTTTCGGAGATGTGAGGGTCGGTACGGCAACATAGAACGGCCTCCCCAAACGAGAATACCGTAACATCCAAACCGGTCTCTTTCGATGGTGTTGGAAGGGTTATTGCGGGTACTCTGCTCTCTTCTGATGTGTATACGTCTAGAATCGCTATTCAAGACAAAACCTGCTCTCATCCGTAAAGGAGATCATCCTTCTAATTCTGGTGTTTCCGGCACCACAGGACACATCTTCTCCGATGAGCAGACGTTAAAGGTACACACCGCACAGGTCGTCGCGCAAACAGACCCCCGCTGTGCAGCCTCTTGTCCACGGTAAAACATAATATCGGTCGTCTTATCGTCTGTGTAATGTGTCTAGCAATTTCTCCCTCTGTTTGCCTCCAGTTCTTCTGGCCTGTAGGGCTATATACCGATCATCCTCTGGCGTGGTTGTTTGAGAACGACTACTGCTGAACTCTCGGATGGATGTTCCTGTATTTTGAAATTCTCTCCAAAGTCGTGAGACGATGCCGAGAACAATCACGAATTTCGCAGCCGCGCTTCGACCTTACTCTACCTTTCTAATGATTCGACCTCGGGTAAAATCATCCAAATGTCGTCTAATAGATTGATTGTTCGACATTTCTCACTAGGGCAGCAACACTAGGTCGTTTAAACTGATATAAGCCATGAAATCGCTTTCCCAGAAATTCTGAACGTACGTGTGACGTGCTTTATCCTTCTCTAACACTCCCACATTTACGTCCAGCTGCATATCTGCGCTTGTGCTACTCTACCTCATGCTAGTTAATCTTCTGGTTGATCTTTCAGTCCCATCTGCCTCTTTGTTCCGCTGACATGCTAATTTTTCGACTTCATTCTTAATTTTTGCACACCAGTGTACACATACACACCAACGCACTCACACACATATATATCTTTACATCATCCCTACTTCGGTATTCGTAAGATCCAACTGCTGCATGCGTATAAACAGCTAAGATAGCCAAAAATACAAACAATAAGACTTCTTTAAATAAAACATAGATTTAAAATCATGAAATCATAAATATTATTTATTCAAGAAATCGTACATATCTACCTTAAAGTATACTAATTAATCCTTTTTCTACATTTTTTCTTATTTGAGGAGTTAACTGATTCGGCTCAAATAAAAGGTATTAAATTTGTGACTCAAAGCGAGGAAATACTTTAAGTAAACTAGAGCACAAATAATTATCAACAGATTATTACTTTTTTTTATGTTACATCTAATAATCTTACAAGTACTTTTTTTTTAAAAAAATTAGTTTCCAAAAATAAAACTAATCTCTGGAAACTATCAATATAATCCAGGCGAAAAAGGCTCTGTGCTTTCCAATTTCACAGCGACAAAATTTGCTATCTAAATTCTGATATCTGGATGTCATTAAAGCCAGGAAAGGCAAACTCCCAACCACTCATAATTCATGTATTCGAGGGTACTTTGCGTAAGCGCTAAGTAAAAAAAATAAGCTAAATGGCCAAGGTGGTCATAAAATGAAAAGAAAATGAAAAAGTTGGAGGAAGAACCACTTTTCACCCAGATAGTTCTAGAAGAAACTTCCCAGTGAAATATATATAAAAATGTTGTAGGCCAAAATCACCAGTCATAAGCATCAGTCATCAAATTATTCAGAATTTTTTTGCCGGTGCTGTATAATTTTGCAACTTAGATAGCAGAAGTTTTCGGCGGAAGTTTGAAATAAGTCATCTGATTTAAAAATTTTGTTAGTGATATCCGATTTTATAGTTCATCATGAAATGAAGGAAGTTTTGCTATAAAAATATAGTTAAATGGAACGTTAACGTAATGAATAATTTAATGTAGCAACTTAGTAAGCAACATATTATTAAAAATGACATTTTTAGGTTCATTTTTATTTTATACAGGGAAATGCACTCATTTTATTACGTTTTTAGTAGATATTTAATGAATACTTATCATGATTAATAAATATTTGCATAATTTTTACAGAAGTGTTGAACCAAAAATAATTAGAAGAAATAAAAATTGTCAAATAAAACCAGACAGTGAATATTTTGTACTTATTTATACAAACTAAATATATATTAAGTTCCTCGCAAAATGAATTCCTTTTTCCTTTTGAAGACTGTATTTTGTCACAATTAATAGACTTTTTAAAAAAACACGGTAAAATTTTATTGAATAAAAATTATACTTCAAAACCGAACATCTACATTTATTGAGTTGATTATATTTTTTGTCATACTTTAAAATGATAAAGCAATAAAATTTTCACATTTTTCATTTACATAAGATTTAACAATGAAAATAAATTTCACATTCAAGAAAAGTAAGTAATATATTTTCCTTGATTTTTTTCAAGTTATGAATTAAAAGATTTCTTAAATATGGTTCTGCTACGTCACACTGAAGTTCACAAACCATGTTAAAACACTAATAAGAGTTCAATGATTTTATTGATGTTTTGATCATGAGTGGATATATTTAAATTATAATTCTGAAAGCTAAGGATCAGCTCAAAATTGTACGTAAAGAATAAAAAAATTCTTATTATAATTAATTATAATTTAGCACTTTCAAAATTTTAGATACTTAAAATATGACGTGAGTTTTAGAAATAATTTTTTTAAAAAAAAAAAAAAAAATTCAAATCTACGCTTTAATTGCGCAAAATATTGCATTGTTAGTTTTAATTAAAAATTATTCAAATATTAAACATAAATATCGTAGAATATATTTTCGTGGACCATTTATGTAAATTCTTAATCTGAAATATTTATTAAAAATACATGTTTTTGTTACATTTCTGCTTTAAAAATAATTGTTCAACTAAATTTATATGTTTTGTTCGTCAACAAAATTTATTATATTCGTTGAATATGCTTTAAAATTAGGAAAGTAGTTACATGTTCTTTCTGACCCACTCTCTGATTTAATTAATAACCGTTCAGTGATTTAAAACTACACAAATTTTTATTTAAAAAAATAAAAGTAATAAACTAAAATTAACTAACAGTTCACTTTATTTTATAACACAAAACCAGAAATATTGAACATTTTACATAAAATATATTTAAAGCAAAACGATTATTTTGAAAACAAAACTTTCGATAATTTAATAGAAGTTACTAAATAAGTGAATACAGTCAGTATTAATTTTTTTTATACAACTTGAGGACCAAACAAAAGAAATAGAATATTTCAACAGTAACAAATATCAGAACATATGCCACTTTAACTCAAACTTAAAGGAAGTACTTTGGTGAATCGAAAGAAATTTGAAGCCAGAGTAAAACTGCCATAGTTTTAAACTTTTAGTCCGGATAGATTGAATTGACAAAGTCTAAAAGGAAGAACGTTTCATGGAGTTGTAGATTTGTATTTGAAAGGAAGCAAACCCAATTTTTTAAAAAAATTCCTTGACTAAAATGGGCTCTTTTAGGTTAGTTTGTGAGAAAGCACACCCATTTACGTTTCAATCCATTTGAGAATAAAGAGTAAAATCAGATGGAAGATTTGAATAGAAAGGGTGGATAACTTTTAAGGGTTTTAGCGAAAGCCATCAAATCTACTTCCATATTTTACGATGAAAAACTGAAAATAGTTCTATCGCGTGATTTAAAGTTATTTATATTCCTCTTAGTTGGATATTTTTAAAAATTGACGAAATGAATTTCTGAAACTTTTGAATTTTTGCTATGTTATTTTCCAAAACTTCCACTGAATCAGGAATGAAATTTATCTGTTTTCCATATCTGCCCAAGTGAAAATTTTCTAAAGATAGTTAATGCAAAAATATTTGATGGAAGTTGTATTTGAATTATAAAGCTAAAAAAATAAATCAAATTCTCCACAATTGATTATCCGAATAAGTAATTCGTGAAAGAGGTTTTCTTAAAACACTAATGAAAATTTCATATTTTCTCTGTATATTTTTTAATCAAAAAGTTTTGTGAAGTTTACTTTTACTTTCATCACTTTATTTAGTCTGATTTTGTTCCTTTTTACCGAATTTACTCCTTTCAATTAGTCCAGCTCTTTTTCAAATTTTGTGCGCGTAAATATGCTACGAACTGTTGTTGATTTGCCCCGTCTTTTTTAATATATAATATTCACAGATGCCGAAGATTTATCAAATAGTTCAATAATGAGATTTATATACACAAGGTGAGAGAGAGAGATTCAGTTCCTGTGAGTTTTTGACCTTTTCTAATACTGAAACCACCTGAGCTAATTAAACATATTAAAGTTGTTTCTTGCGAACTTATGAATTGATAAAACACTTATATTAATATATACAGAAAAATAAATCAATAAATCCATATTTCAAATACCTTTTGAGTATAAATGTTATTCAAAAAAATTTCTTAAAGAGCATTTTTTATTACAACTAGTTATAAATTGTATGCCTATTACACAAGGCATTGAGCACCTTCTATGATCGAGTTTACTTTTGAAGTTTGCAAATTAGGAAAAGTTATCTAATTAAGATTTTTGATTCATTCATTTAGCTAAAGTCTGCTTTAAAAATAATAAATGTGCTCAAGATCATAATTATTTTTAGATGTTTTAGACAAATGCATAATTGCTTAATAAAAAAATATTTTTAGTGTCAGTGGATCCAAGAAGAAAACATTTGAGATATTCTTTTAAGAGACTTTAAAGTATGTACAAATTAACCCATTTTCAATAATATAATTAGGTAATGTGGAAAACAAATTTATTTGATTTATTGTTTTCAAAAAAAGCTATACAAGTCAAAGTAATTTCTTTTCCTTTAATGCGTACAACTTTATAAATTTGCAAAAACTTAAACGTACCTTAACATTTGTGTTTTTAGGGTAATTTTTAATATATTTTGATTATAAAAATATTTTGATATCAAAAACCAAAATATTTCTTTCTCTCTCACTCTCTCTCTTTGTCTAAAAAAACTGAATAAATTTATTTGATTGATTGATTGGTTTGAAAGTTATCTCGCCAAAATTGTATTAAATTCATGCAACTTAAATCAATGCACGATTCCGTAATGTTTTGAAAGAATGTACTGAAAGGGGGGGGGATAAAAACGAAGAGTAAAAAAAATTGAAATAAAAGGCAATTTTAAAAAGGAATTTAATAAAAAAGATAAAACTGAAAGTGAAAAAAATAGGAAAAACAGGAAAAAAAGGAAAAAGAAGGAATGTACAGCTTTGCAATAAAAGTAAAATAATAATAAAAATAAGTCATTCATACAACAGAAAAAAATTATGTGAAATAGTATTGATGCTTTTTATACGACCTTCGTAAAGAATTTGTTCAATAAACTAAATCTTTAATATTTGAAAACAATTAGAGATACCTCTAATTGTTTGCGTTAAGCCTTATACATATCTCGCCTTCATTCGCACATGTTTTTTTATGATTATACTTAATTAATTACGCATTCTTATGCCTAATAAAATTTATTGAGAAATGATTATCAAGTATTAATTAGTTCACATACGCATACTGTTCGACTGCGTTAAAATGTCGTGTGAAAGGAATTAATTGGAAATAACTGCAACCATGTATTTTTGATCATAAAGTCATGCATTCCCTACTTTTTTGTAGAAAAAAGATGTATCAAAAATATGTAAAAATATAATTTGTCATAATTAATTCAAATGGAAATTATAATTAAATAATTTGTACTATGTGGTCTTTAATAACTAGAAAGTAATAATTCTGATAATTTTCGAGCAATTTTTTTCATGATTTACTTTCTTCGCTAAAATATCAAATTCAAAATCTTTTTTTCATGTTTTTTACCAATTTAATTTACATTTACATCTCATGAAAACTTGCACATAACAATTAGTACATTTCACAAACATATGATTTATCAAAAACTAAAGCAAAAAAAAAAAAAAAAAACAATTAAATATTTAAGGAAATCACAAATAATCCTATTAATATTTATGCATATCGAATAAAAATTTATTTAGAATTAGTTTAAATATATATTGCATAAGTTCCTTTCTGACCGGAATGAATATGTAATGCCATTTGTTTTAATTATTCTTCATTTTTATTTCTATTTTCTTAAAATTACACTAAAATAAATTACTATTAATTACATTTAAGGTTTTCAAATAAGTAATTATGTATTTCTGAGCAATTTATTTAGCAAATTTGGTTGATACAGACCTACTTTGACTTAAAAAATATATATAAATTTCTGACCACAAGGAATAAAATACTATAGATGATGAAGAAATCAAATAAGATAATGCCTAATATATTTAAGAATTTTCCCGCGTTGATAACATAAATCTCTCCTCAAATTTTCTCATTCCCACATATCTATTTTTTTTTAAAAAAAAATCTAATTTAATCTCATTTTTCCAATTAGGATCCATTAAAATTTATGCTTCGGAAATTATCTGTATACTGAAGTCACACACACACACACACACACACACATTAATATTGATAGTTTAAGATATTTCATAAAAATTATTTAAATTAGAGTAATTTATATTAATTATTAAACTTTTAGTTATTTCTCTGAAAGTATTTGCGTCATCTAGCATTATTAAATTATTCATTTTCAAATACTTCTTATTTCTTAATTCTAATTATTTCTGTGTTTCGTAACTTTAAAAAATTAATCGAGTATTATTTTATAAAATATTCTTGAATCATTTAAAAAAAGTAGTAAATATTTAAATTAAAACAACAAAAAAGGAATAATAATTATTTATCATACTATCATATAGAAATTGAATGAATCTATCTATAATCAGTTAACAGATATTTGGTGACCAAATATACATAACGCATTCATAAATGCCGAAAAGCTTACAAATCCCATACGAAAAGAAAAGAACTACAATCCAATGAGTTAATTCGTTTTTGGAAGAGTCTCTGTGTTAAAACCAATAGATAAGATACCATTTTTATTTGAACAACCTTATCTGAGCACTAAATGAAGTAAGTTAATAATAATAACTAAATTAATATTTGATACTTTAATCCACGTAATGTTTTCACAAATAAGAGAAGATCAACAATTCTATACAAAGTTCTACCGAACTGAATTGATAATTCACGTACACACGGATAATAAATTTAAAAGTGCGTAAATATGAAGACAAATAGTGTCATGGCATAACTTTCCTAAATGGAAGTAAATCATTGGGCCGCACGATGACACAAGATTGACACATCATCGGTCAACCCTGCTCTAGAATTGGCACCCGGATATAGGAGACAAGTCCGGGTTTTTGTTTCTGACACGCATTAACCTGGCGAACGAGAAAGTGTTTAGGCAATGAAGGCATCCTCGCCACCAAGAAAATTGATCGCGCTCATATAATGTGACTGGAGTTAATAAATAAGTCGGTCTCTATCTTTATGGCGTTTATCATTTATCGGAAAGAAATTTAAGAGCTTGCTTTATACATATTGATATCATTCTTAGATGGTAAGGTTTAGATCATTCTCTCAAAGCAGTTTGATTAATTAAAGGCCAATATGGTGTCTTGTCTGCAAGTTTATCGTATTGTTATTAAAAGGCTAAAAGGAAATTGCTTAAGTTGTAACCCAAAGTTGATGCGTTTGAGGCCGGAATAATTGTTAGGTTTAGTGTGTGGAAAACTAGAAATACAGTTTTCAGAAAGTTTGTTTTCTTACATTCTATCAATAATTTATTCATATAGAATATTTAACTAATTTAATCTTAGCCCTAGGAAAAAGAACTTGTTTTTCTATTTATAAAACTATGTATTTTTGAAGTTTTATGTCAGATGAAAAATGTAACTGAGATTATAAGTTTAGTTAGATACTTTAATGTTGGTGTTTATTAAAAAATCATTAACAATAAGAATTAATTTATCATATATATAAGAGGATCTCTTTAATTTTGTGGATGATTAATGAAAAAAATTAGATTTCTGAGTATATTACTGAATTCAACGTCTTCAAATTCTTCAAAGGTTTGACAGAAATATCTTTGAGGGAAAATGTTTATTTGATTTATACACGCATAAAAATAGTGTCAATGTAAGAAATATCTTACAAAGAATTAAAAAAAAGTACAGAATTAAAAAATAAAGAACTTTAGACTAATTTGTCTTCGAAAAATAATTCAAATATTCAATGCAAATAACAAAATTAATCTACTTACCAAGTCTAGATTGACCATAAACAAAAAGACAACCATCTGTTCCTCCGACAACCGCTTGGATCACATCTGGTAACGAACTAGAGCATACTTCTGCCTGTAAATATTTTCATATTATTGTCAAATATTGGTTAATATAGAAACACATGTAAACATTTCTTCTTCTCCTTGTCGTGTTCGCACAGTCAGTTATATAAAACCATGTGTCAAAAACAGTTCTATCTGCACGATTTTGTCAGAGTACGATTTTTCATCCAGCGATTTAACCATAAATTACCACGCCCTTAAGATTGCTGGAAATTTAAAAATGTTTCTTGGCTTTAGTTCAGTATCCGGGCAATTTAAGAGAGACATTTGAAAGAATTACAATAATAACGTATATGGAAAAAATATATAATTTATGACATTTTTATTTGAGAAAATTTTTCTCTGAAGACATTCATTTTTAGCAGCGAGTGAGATTTCATTAGCAACAAATTTAAAACTAAGAATAAAAAAAAATAGGAGGCATTTTTTCTTAACACAAAATTTTTTTACAAATAGTTATTGAAACTTATCGATTAATGCTAAATTTTGTTAGCAAAACGCTTTCTTATATTCATTCAAATTAAGAAAAATGAATTCTTGTACGGCCTTTTCGCTTGCTGTACTTTCATTGCGGAGAGTTTTTTTTCTTTTTTGCATCTCTTTTGCAAGTTTTTTAAATCATTTATTTACACTTATGATATCAAAATAGGTTTACAAATCAAAAGTTGATTTGTATGTCATTTCAAGCAATAATTGTATTTCAATTAATCTTTAACAAAAGAATTATTTCTAGTCATTTCCCCCTCTTTATCACTTTTTAAAAGAGATTTGAGATCATGTTGCATGTAGATTAGAATACGAAGTATAAAATTCAACAAATTTACAAATTAAGAGTAAAATAAAATTTATCAAAATTAAAAGGAAAAATAAAAAGATAGCAATATTCAATTTATCAAAAATAAAATTAAAAATAAAAACAATAAAATAAAATTCATCAAAAATGCAATTAAAAGAAGTCGTAAAAGTAAATAACAAAACTGTAAAAAAATATGATATAAATTGCAAAAATAGAATAAAATTCGTAAAAATAAAATATAAATTATAAGAATTACAATAAGTTTTATAAAATATAATTTATAAATTAAGAATTTATTTACTAAATTATTATTATTAAAAATTTCTGAGAACAAAATTTTCTCTAAGCATGCTATAACCGCTAGTGTGCGAAATTATGGAACCCGTGTTGGACATTAAACATAAAAAGACATTCTAAAAAATTGGTGATTTTTTCAAGGCCGAATCACAATATCAAAAAGAGAATAAATAATAATTATTTTTATGATTCTTTTTAATGCTATAATACACTTTTTCTAAATCATTATATTTTCTCTGTTACAGACATAACTATTCTTGATTAAGACCAATGAAAGTCTGTCTACGCATACCTGAGCATCATCTGGTGAAAAAATGGCATCGAAAGCGAACATTTTTGGAGCAGAAACTCCTGTTCTTCTTTCTGCTGGCGACGATTGATCATTCGATGAGAGATCATAGACTGTAATTTGTTTCTTACGCCCGTCGATGTTCAGGAAAGATGAATTCAATTCTTCAGAATCTCCTTTGATTCGAAGCATTACTTTTACCTATCAGAGAAAGTATCATAGAAGTCCATAAAAACGAGGAAAGAAACACCGTAATAATGACTTAAGAAATAAAGATAAATGAATAACATTTTGGGGTGAAAATTCTTAAAAACATTATATACTTATAACTCATTCACGTGACTGAGTCCTATTTAATATTACACGACAAAAAACATCTAAAAATGGTATACAGTTTTACATAATTTGCGTTATTTTAAAAGGCCTTTTTAACATTAAAATTGTAAGAACAATCTCTCTATTTTTTTAATCAAAATTCTGAAGAATAAAAAAAGGTACTTGATAAGTTACCATGAAAAATAAGATAATTTTAAATGGAAATCTGTAAAAAACATTTGATTTATTTTTAATCTTACGTTGTGTTTGAAATCTAATAATAATAAAATACATAACTAGAAGAATACAATTTCAAATACTTTAAATGACCGATGTATTGAAATGTAATTTCGTATTTGTACAATAGTTTAGGATATAAAGCACATTTTATAACATTTATAATGCATTGTATAATATTTATTATTTTAATAATTCAGAAAATATAGAAAGTTTATAAACAACAATAGCAACAATAATAATAACAATGAAGAATGTGTGACAAATATTTTCATGTATTCATTTCTGTTGCTCTAAGCTTTTAATAAATATGTATTTTTGTAAACTTTCAATGAAAGTTTCTTATAATTGTTGTCAATTTAGTTCTAAAGAAGAGCAAGCTAGTCTTGAAATTTTACTACAAAAGTTCTCCATCAGTTTTATTTTACTTTTTATATTTTAATAACACACATAATTGAAATAAGATTTCCCCGCAAATTCAGCATGTATTTTACATATATTCTGAATTTACAATTATAAAGAAGGAAAGAGTAAAATTGAATTTTATATTAATCGCACTCAATGTAAACTTCTTTCGTCTAATTTTAATTAGCACTACACAATCAATAAATGGTTTCCTGCTTACAATTTTACAGACTGTCTCAGTATGAAATGATTTTAGGAAAAGTAGGTAATTACTAAAATGCTGATATTAGAAAGAGGAATGCAATAAGCGAAGAGTTTGGTCAGAAGAACTTTCGGTGAAAGAGGTGCAACTACACGTGCATAATGGAACGCCAGCTTCAAAAGTACATATTTATTTTATTTTTAAAAGTACATATTTATTTTATTTTTAAAAGTACATATTTATTTTATTTTTAAAAGTACAT
>BMAW01004887.1:17154-51919 GCA_019974015.1 Nephila pilipes | reverse complement strand
TATTTTATTTTTAAAAGTACATATTTATTTTATTTTTAAAAGTACATATCATTTATTGTGAGGCGATAAATTAAACGTAACTATGTACTAGATACAGATCCAATGATTTGAAGAACAATATTTAGAGTTTCCTAGGTAAGGTTAGGTTTACAAGATTTGGTTGAAGATGCAATTAAATAAGCACTCGACATGATTAATTTATTTTAATTTTACTTATTAAAGATTGAATAAAGTGGCTAAAGAGTTTTGGCTGATTATTATTGCGTCACTATGTCTCTTAATCACAACGAAGGGAATTCGTTACACGGGAGATGTCCTCACTAAACGATAGATTTAAATGATATGATAATTTAGATTATGCTTATATTTAAAATTAACAGAGCTTTGAAATAAAAATTCTTTTCTTTTCAGTATTTTTCAACTGTGGGGCAAAAATGCATAACAAACAATTCTTCAAAAAACTACTTTGACACCCGAGACTTTTATTTAATTTTTAACTTATCGGGTGAGATTGATATGGCAACTTTGAAAGCCCTTAGGTCATTGTATGACGAATTGGCATTGGTTTCAATCTGAAATATCCTTCAGAAATTTCTCCAAGTAGAAATCTTAATTTGTCTTTGGATACTTCATGTCCTCATGTAGATTCTTTTCTTGACAAAAATATTCTTGTCAACATTTTTTTTCCAGAATTGGCCAATTTCTTCAACAATCGAAAATTGTTCACATTTTTCTCGATTTTTTTTTCTTCAGTTCAATGCGATATTTGGCTACTGTATCCTTACGGGCACTGGATGCTTCTCCCATTAATTTAATATTTTTATGCCAGATCAAGCTTTGAAATTTTCGAGTTAGGCATTACTAGCTCAAAATGTTACAATGTTTTTTTTTTTCTTTCACTGAAAAAAACAACGCTTAAAGGTTTAATTTTGATGTTATTTTCATCAAAACAATGTACTTCTGATAGCTATTCACAACCCAAACAAGAAGCCAATTTTCAATTTAAATCATCAATAGACTTCTATTTCTAGTGCATTACATACGTATGGACACAAATTCCCTTCTCCCTAATACTCGTTGGCTTTGTTCAAAATGGCGCCAAATTCTAGTGCCTTAACTATATTTGTTTTGATTTTGACGCTATCAAATCATTTAATGACGTCAAATTTAGTATCCAAACTAATAAGTTTTCATTTATTAGCTTTATTTGTGTCCATAAGTAAGCAAAACTTTGAGTATTTCAATAAAAATACGTTACACGTTGATAAGGAGGTACAATAAGAATGCGTCATATTTTTACAATAAATAAGGCTGCTGGGATGTTGACAGTTCAATCGTCAGTGGTCAGTTAGATAATATTTGTCACGTCTACCGCTTTGAGTTGAAAGCGCTGGACTATTCACAAAATTCTCTTTACTAACCTTGGACACGTTTAGATAATTTGAATTGCATACAATTACAACTCCTTGTCCAGCAAATGAGATGTGATTAAGTAAATTAGGTGAAGATAAGAAGTGTAGTAAATTGAAAAAGACAATAAGCGGAATAGAAGTGAAAGGAAAGGGAAGTGAGACAGAAGATAACGACAAGCTAATAGATATAGATTTGAAAGTAGCTGGAAGACTCCTGATCGGAACAGTAGAAGTCGAATCTGCACTAATCGAGAAGTGCTTGAATCGGAATGAGTGATTTGGTAAGTTGACTTTATTATTTGAACGTAAACAAGAATTAACTGAGTTAAGAAGGATTCGAGTGAGAACGATTTTTCATATTTTTTAATAGATAATAAAATGTATTATCCTTCTCTTACACATTTTCAATTTGAGTTTTAAACTTATTGATATTTAAATAGACTTAATTATACCTAGGGAGTTAAATAATGAAGAAAGGCTGTCACAGCCCTCGCGTGAATCTCCAATTTTTTCAAGAGCTTGATTCATTAAAAAATGAACGATATACAAATGCTGCATATTTCTAGGAATGATATAAAAATTTGTTGAGCATTAATTAAACCCACTTTTTTCAAAACTACGCTAATCAATGTTTTCCTATATTTCACACAATCAAAAGAACAGGATGTTTCTAATCATTATAGAACGATGATGAATCTATAAGAAAATTTCTAATACTAGAAACATGTTAAAAATTACGTTACGTGGAAAGTATTTAACGATTTTCTTCAAATAGAAATTATAAGCTTTTTCTGCAAATCTGTGGTAAATTTCATTTTAATTATTTCACGCTGCTAAACTGTTCCTATTTCAGTAATCGTTACAATTTAAATTAAGACAGGACTGATAGTGTTCTATAATTGGTCATTGATAATACATTCAACTTAATTGAAAATTATTGAATCGATAATTAGTTTAAACATGACACTTACTTGTTATAAACGGTTTAATTAAACTTACATTCTGTTTGAACGATCAATACCATTTGGCAATATATTGCTATTTATCCTAATTATAAAAAGTTATGAGAAGATCAGATGTTCTCTTTAATATTACTACTTATTATAAAAAGTCACAATAAAGGGTCATTATTCTTATTCGTGCAAGTTTCTATTTTTTATTTTAACAATAACATAATGCAAATTTCTGGATTTATTAGGACAGTTAGGAGAAGCTAACTTACTGAATTTTTTAGCTGTTAAAATTTGCTTATAAAAACATCATTTACTGAAAACAAATATTGTTATCGTTTTTTTTACACTGTTATTTGAAGAAAAGGGTATTCCGAAACTCAGCATTATAATTTTGCGCTTCATTGGTATTCCATTGATCTTACATTTCAGAGATTTACCGAATCAAAAAAATGTGATGTGGAATACATTACTATAAAATATTGAAATATCATACAAGATATACTTAAATTTATTCCTTTATATTAGAAAAAGAAATAGAAAGAAAAACTGAATTGTAATGATGCAAAGAATTTTTAACATTGATAAGAGAAGTGAGGTTGCAAGTATAATAAACTTGTTCAAATTTCAGACTTTTTCATAGGATGGACATACCAGTAATCAAAGAAATGTCTTCAATTTGATAACGCCCCCTGAGATTATGAATCTTGAGGAAAATTCTAAGGATTTGGCGTTTTACTGCGGGACGTCGAGTCAGCTTCTTCATCTCCTTCCCCCGTATTTCCCTTCAGCATCTTTAGCAGACGCCACAAATCAATACAAAACCATTTAGGGGTCCTGAAACCCTAAGAAACGCAGAACCTACACAGGATAAGGCACTATCATAATGCTTAAATAGACCTACGACCATTTTTGGTCAAAAGTGAACCTTTACAAGTCAAATTTAAACCAGGATTTTCTGGCAGATGTTTTTACAATACCTTTATATTATTTAGGACAGTTATATATTTATAATTACGAGTAATTTCGCTTTCAGACACGGATGAGAAATATTTTGATGTATTCATAATTTTGTTTCTCGATAAAAGTCGTACGTTAAATGTTTTTTTAAATTAGCCAACTTTAAGTGATTAACATATATTATCATTGCATGTAATTGATTATATTTTTAAATAAGAATTCTTTCTCGATTCGGTTTTTATAGAGAAATTTAACTATAATTTGCCAAGTAATGAACGCAACTGATCTAATTTCCTTAGCTGTCATAACAGTTTTATGATGTATGAACCATATTAGATAGAATTTATTAAATCTAAATTAACTGAATGATAAATATAATTATAAACGTAACAATGCTTTAGAGTTAACATAATTTTTTTTAATTAAAAAACGAGCAAATACCCCTGTGATTTATAAAACAATTTTACTAACTCTGGTAAAAGTTTAGACGTAAAACTTTTGTTTAAAAGCTAAATCAAATTATTAAAGCTTCTGAACATGAAAGCAAACATAGCATTGTGTATTTTTAATCATTAATTCCTTGCATAGTTTTTTTCAATATAACAAACATAATTCAATTTGTAATGAAGATAATTTAAAAATTTTCTTAACATTGAGAATAAATGTTCAATTAGTACAATAAAATTTGCATATAAATAACGAGTAGAATTTTTGGGAAAAATTAGAATGCATGAAATATTTTTAACTGTTAAATAAGACGAAGGATTACTAGAGCTATTATTTTTATTGAATTACTTAATATTGAAATATTACGGAGTTAAAATTAGGTATTTGAATAGCTTAATAATCATTGTTTGAATAGGTGCTTTAAATGTTATTGATTCAAATTAAGTGTTTTATTCAATATAGAAGTAATTTAATTTACTGTTTAAATTAAAAAGTTTAAAATAATTTTTAATGTAATCTAATTCTATCTAAAATTAAATTCCTTATTATTTCATGCATTTTATGCAGGATATATTAAATTAAAAAAATTAAATACATTAATTATTATATTCAAATATGTGAACTAATAAAAATTTCACATAATAATGTGATATCCATAAATTTTAATATAATATTATAATTCATTAAAAGACAGACATGTCATCATTAAAAAAAAAAATAGCAGGACAGAATGGAAATTAATGCACCTGTATATTTGTTTTCTTTTATAATAACACCAAACAATATTCTACTTATTACTTGGACATAATTTTCTTAATAACACTATTAATGGTTAGTTCCATATTGCCTATTTTTATGCAAAATTACGAGAAAAAAAATATAATCTCATTCATTTAAAACAAATATAATTTTGATACTAAGCATTAAAATTCGAGTCAAGCACAATTTTCGGCATTTAATGGTACAAACTATCATCCGAAATTCTTGAAAACACATAGAAAAATTCATTGCATCGAATACGAAGAAAATTTTTTTTACAATGCGATCAGTTTAATTTATGTAATTTTAAATAAGCATTTACACATTGTTAATTCAATAATATGCGCAGAGCTTCAATTTACTCTAAAAATTTACACTTGTTATGATAATTTGATTTAAGAGAGTTTATTTAAGTCGAAACACTTCATATCGTAACTTATCAATAAGTGAATTTGCGATTTCGTTTGGTCTGAAGTTCTTTAGATTTCGTTCATATTTTATCCATCTTCTTAAAATATACATGTACTCTCTCTCTATCTAAAGCATAATAATTAATCTCCCAATTATAACAATAAATATATTAATGAATAACTGTAAGTTAATTATTGATTTAATAAGCGATTAACCTTCTAATAAATTTGTAGAATATTTATAAGATATTACTATATTCGGATATATAAACTTTAAAAGAATGCTAAATATTTTCATTCATAATTTATTGATAAATAATGATTAACAACAGTTTATAACAAAATTCCTAAATCACACCAGTCCAAGCTATTTAGACACAGCAGAGGAAATATTCTCTGTAAAATATAAGAAAACAAACATAAATTTTGTGATGTAACATAGTAAATATGATACCAGATAATTCTAAATTCATTATAGCACACGCCGTTTAGCATGATATGCAAAGTTAAATACAGAAACTTTAAAAGAAAGCATTAAGAAAATTATAATTAGTATTAAAAGCTTAACATATAGGAAGGTTAAAAAGTACATGTTTTTGACAATATATGGCGTTTCTAGTACAAGTTGGTGTTCCTATTGCGTATTATCATCTATCAAATGGCACTACAACAAATCTGACTCTAATTCATAGGCTAGATGTAATTCGACACTCATTTGCTGCAGCATTAGAATTTGATTGCTACTACGAGTTGTGTTCGTCATTTTGCGTCGAATTGTCACCATCAATGAGATGTGTATTCATCATTATACATCGGAAACCAAGTAACAATAAAAAAACAATGGGTTGTTTCCGATGAATCTGCTCCAAAGAAGGCGAAAACGGTCTCATCTGCCGGTAAAGTTATGGTGAAAATCTTTTGGAACGCGATGGCTACATATTCACTAACGTTTTAGTGAAAGGATAAGCGATCAATGGACAATATTTCAGTGAGTTACTCAATTTACATTTCCCATTACTAACACGTGTATGTTTTTGAACAGGCCTCGTATTTCAAGTGATATTAAATTCTTGAATATTTAACAGACAAATCGCCTATACACGAGGCAGAAATAATTAGTGGTATATATTTAATCAGCTATCAATTGGAAACAGTTAATATCAACTTCATGAAACATCAACCGTATACATGTAATAGCATATTCATATTGTCTGCGCCAACCATATGCAATTAATTCAACAAACCATTGGAAACACTACAGATATCCAAGTAATCGATCATAGCAATCAATATCAATCATAAATGGACATTGGATACGATACTATTCCATGAATCTTGTACAAACAATACTTACCATAAACAAACATAATCAAAAATATGCATTTATACACGGGAACTGAATGTAAAGATCTATAACTTAATAAATATGGATACAAATTTCAACTCACATGTACGATTTTTTTCAAAATATTATTTCTCGATAGTGTTAGTGAATGAAAATAATGGAATACCAAAAATTTACCAAAAATTTTTAGAATATAAATAAATAATAACAAAATAAAATTAGGTACGAGTGTAATGGAACCCCAAAATAAAAGACAAAAGTGTAACATTGCTCCATCTCCTCGTATTGAACAAATTGTCTGCAGCACACTTGACCAAATATGGCTGACTATTTATATTCGTTCTCGAGTTTTGTTTTCATGCATTTTCCAAAAGCAATCGATATGGACACGAGTTGCATACTGATGTCACATATTTTGCTTTGAGACCCCCTTCCCTCCGATCCCTTCATATGTCGCCGTCAGCTCCCTGAGGACTACCCCCAGCTGTGACTTAATTGACTGTGGATTCTTAAGTACGAAACCTCTTTCTGTCTTTTCTCTTTTAAGAGCACACAAATACTTAACGTCGGGTGTTTTCTTTTCTGGACGACACATTATGTAATTAGGATGAAGAGAACTGTAAAAGTTTCTATCCATGCAGCAGGTGCCTTAAGATACGCACTAAACGAATTTTCTGCAGTGGTTGTAAAAAAAAAAAAGAAATAGTTTGAAGTAATGTACGTACATGGAGTTTTTTTTGTTCGTTTATTCACATGAAAGTTAATAGCATGTATATAGACTTCTTATAATGGTAAGTTCGAAATGAATTTATTTTCTCAAAATATGTTATTGAATCGAAAGAAAATGGAATGTAAACAAAAAGTTGGCTAATAAAGAGCACAAAAATACAATTGAGCGAAACAAATATCTTCAAAGCGAACACGAAATTCGAAGAAAAAATTTATTTTGTTTTAAAAAACATGCGGAAATCTGATTCATATATTATTTAACCAAATAGAAAAACTGGATAGAAAAACTGGATGACCACAAAATTCGGCAGATATAAGACTTTATATAAGACACTTATATAGAGCAAATGAAATTGTAGTATGGTTAGACAATGTTTTATAACCGTAATACATTGTAATGGTTTTTCTGTTCTTCTATAAAATGGTTTAACAAAGCTATTAGCTATGCAATTTAATTCTCTTATGTTTGTTGAATAGCGTATATTGAGATAGATATTCGATACCATACATAACGGAGAATATTTTTTAAAGCTGATAGATTGATAATGAGATTGATGGGCTTTTGTATAGACATTTTAAGAGCTATCTTTCTTCTCAATCTTCCTTTTACTAGTGTCTAAAGCTGAGGTTATGGAAAAGAGCACTATTAAGTCGAATAAATTACGGACGGACTTCACACTCCCTATGCATAGGCTTGATTGATCCCCTTACAAGCTCAAAAATTTGGCTATCTATCAAAATACAAACATTAAAAAAAATGGATATTTCATCACTAGTCAAGCCATTTGGGCATGCTTTAACTCGGTGATGGATAAACTACAGCCCGCGAGCTCCCAGAACTTTAATTTTCATTTAATCATTTACCTTCTACCTCTTTAAAGTGGTTTCGTCAACAAAAACTTCAGTTGTTGAATATTGGAGCAGTATTTTCTTTAATTATAAAGCAATATTTGCTTAGAAGTATGGATGAAAATTGTGTTGGATTATCGAGAGGTTTCAAGCGAATCCTTTAATCCTGGTCTTTCTACCAGAGCAACAAGTTACGCAACTGTTAGCATTGATGGTCAGATAGCCGTCGAGAGGATAACAAGTGACCACGTATGGATTACCTTTCTTACTCGAGTGTTCGATAAGAATTTTTTTCAGTCGTGTGATGCTATAAAAATAACTTTAAAGGAACGTGTCTGGTTGACAAATCTTATTGTTATTTGTCCGATATTGACGATTATATAAAGCGTATTTTTCTATGAAAATTATTTCATACGTAAGAACCAAAGTGATATCAATATTAAAATGTACAAGTGTGTTTTTGTGTGAAATTAATGTAATAAAAAGGTAAACATCTGTAAGAAAATAATTTATTTTATCTGCAATTTAAATACATCTTCTATTTTGTCATTAATAAAATACATCTCACGTAACTACGGTCGGATTTACTTACAGTGAAAAGTCACAGAGAATGATCTTACAAGTGACCAATTTTTTTTTAAAAAAAATACTGCATTCGATATATTTAATTTTGCAGGCATTTTGCGAATCAATGATATCATATAATGATTAAAAGTTCTTCAGACAAAATACATCTAAAAGAATTGAAGTCATTCAAAAACTTAAGAGTCAAATTTTAATAACAAATAATTACAAAACATTTTGATTCCCAAGCACCAGAATCTTGTCTATATAAGTAATTAAAATACTGCGTTAAAATTCGGTCATTGCTTCGGAACGTTACAAAATTTCGCACAATTCTTTAAGATAACTTGGAATTCCACTTCAATTTGTCGCTCCGACATTCCTTTTGAACATTCCCGGAACGTCATTTTCCATTCATTACGGACAGCCGCCGAGATTCAAATAAGGATCTTACAGTGCACTGACTTTTAATAACATTATTAACAAAAGCAGCAGTATTATTATAGAAAGATGATTTCTTTCATCTTCTTGTGTTAATTATACGATTTTGAGCTTTATGACGAACAATTGGCGTAAGTATGCAACCATTTTATAAAAAGAAATTTTAACAGAGAAGTCTTAAATAACTAGTAAATTCTAACAAAATTAAATGAATCAAAACGATGTCAAATTTTTCAGGAGTCTTCTTGTGCATAAAAAATTATGCATTATTGAGTCTTGTTCTACATTTTAATTATACAGACAATATATCTTTACTTAGTACATGATTTTGAATTATTTTTCATGTAAGAGAGGAGGAATCAATGTTATAAATAAATTATTTTGATTACTTGAATAAAACATATTTTCTTTTCGTATCATTTAAATATTTTTAATTGATGAGAAATTCTATAAATCCTTACAAGAATACTGAAATATCTCATTCCAATAAATTATCAGACTCAGAAATGATGGAGTGGGAAAAAATGATATTGAAGTGAAAATTGTTAAAAAGGTTTATCGAAGTTTTTTCTTTCAAAACTGTATTTTACTTTTGAAGAATTTATCGGTAGTCTTTTCTTCGGCAAAGAAAGCATAATAATGCATGTAGTTACTCATCATCGATAATTGAGGTTAAAGAAAAAGCATATTAACATATATCAATATCTGGATGCTTTATCGAAACTTTCAGAACAGCAAGCAGCTTAGAATACGTAATATTCAAATTTGTCATTTTGTTTATTACAGTTTATATATTCTTGAACGATAAGAAAATGTCATTCATTATGTCTGAAGGAAAAACATTACTCCGTTATGAGGCACTAAGAATTAAAATATTCAGAATAAAACCTATTTAGATCCTAAAAAGAAATTACAATATTTTTTTTAAGTAATGCCAAACTCTCAAAAAATCGCTAGAGTTTTATCATTATACGTTAGTCTTCAGTTTTAACTGAAAGGACTAGTCTTATATTTTCTATTTTAGGGAAAAGAAAATAGTGTTAGATGGAAATTTAAAGCTGGGTTTTTAATATTTTTCATTAGAACTTTTGCTCCATTAACCTCTATTTATGTGCCATAGATAAAAGTTTATATCTCAAAGAAATCAAATTATGATGTTCAACAATGTTAATCATTTCTATTTTATAGTACTGTAGTGGCTGTTAACCATATTATTTAACTCTATAGACATCATAAAGTTTATTTAAATAGTCGATAAGATCACAAATCCAATAAAATAGACGTCAGAAAAAGGATAATACGGTTTACTAACTATCTTCCCAGAATATATGTAAGGTCACTCTCTTTCGAATCCCTCTTAACTTGCCTGAATTCTGAATCATATTTAAACAATGATGTCTTAACTTTACAATTCACTCGCACCGAGATAGACACTTTCGAATACAACAGATTCGACTCCTATTACCCTAACCAGGAGTAACTTCTAACCAATTTTACTAGAAATGACGAATTACAATAATTCACTCCGATTAACTTTCATACATCTATCAGCTTCACCTTATCATCTGTCAACCGTCTTATGCTTTTCAATTCTATTTCGTTCATATATCACTATCCCTAATTCAATGCATCACACTTCTTATCTTCATATAGTTTGCCTAATCACGTTTCATTTGGTTGAAAAGGAGTTTGAATTTTATGCAAATGAAATTCCAAAAAAGTCTTCGAAGTTATTGAAGTTAGCACATGTCATTTTTCAATGTTAAATTATTGTTCATCTTAGGGTTAGGAACGACGTTTCATTTTATCTCTATATGAATACAATATAAACGAAGAATAAATTTGTAAAGAAGAATCTACTTTCAGTTTCATTATATCAGTCATTTTCTTAAGCTTAGTCGTTACTTACACATTGATAAAAAATTGACTCTAGCATTGTTTCTTAATTTATGTATCTATTAGCTTCAGGAAACAAACTCTAGAACTTAGCATACCCCCAATGTTTTAAAGGTAAAACGTTATTCTTCATTACGTAAATTATTTTTTACCGGTTTTAGAAATGAATATTTATTTCCCGTTACAGCGTTAACGTATAAAATGACATTTATTACACCTTTTAGAGACTAAAATAGATAATGTGAAGGGGGGAGGGAATTCATGCCATAACTGCACATTCACTTATATGGGTGGATGTTTGTTTTTGTGTGGATGATTTGAAAGAAAGAAAAAAAAATTATTTAAAAGAATATTGGGAAAAAAAAAAAAAAGACGTAAGAAATTTGACGAATTAATTCGATATTTACTATATTTCAATTTGATTAATAACAAGAAAATATATTGAAGTCTGTTCAAAAAATTTATCTGTATCTGTTCAAAAAATCTAAGAAAATAAATAAAAGTGAGCAGGGGGAAATTTGAATAGAATGGGCATTGGATGATGAAAGCCTTTGTTTTTATAAGTATCTGAAAATCGCACATTTCCAAGACAGAATATATTCGGAATCTACTGAGTCAAATTATGCGCATTTTTCAGTATTGTATACTTAAAAGAAACATCTGGCATTGTATTGCAGTGGAATGTTTTTCAGTAAAGGCTTTGTTCTGTGATTGAAATATAAATCACAGAAACACAAGATGTTTATCGCCTTTATACTCATTTTTCGCAATCAAAAGGTAAATATATAAATAGAAATAAAGAATTTTAACGATACATTGCAAAAGAATCAAAGCAACTTCTTTTCAAAATTCATATAATTAAATTTCATATCTAATGTACTCATATTCAGTATACCGATAATCCCCCCCCCCATATTTACGAAAAGGCCTAACAAAGAGCTAGTTCAGACATTTCGCAGAATTAACATTACACAAAGATTTTGTATGGAACAGAAAGATGTATAAGAAATTGGCAAATGGCTACAGAATTAAAATCGCTTGATCTCAAAATATACCACTAAGAAAACCAAATTGAGAAGAAATAGTTTGAAGATTTCATGATACACAAAATGGCCTCCCAATTGTCTTAAAATTCGAATAATATGATCCTATTTTCAGTCATTTCTTGCTACCTTGATAATGTAATTTAATGAATGATCATTCTATCGGTAAAAGTGATTAATCTTTTAATCCGCGAGTTATTAAATCCTATTGGAAGTTTTTGGTCATTATAATATTTATTTGATAATTAAATTTATCATTGTAGAAAATGAACAAGAAGGGTGAGACAAGCAAGCGCATATTCAACCTTTATATCTTAGACTTTTCAAATGGTAGTAATTGCCATGTAAATGTAGAATATTTTGGTAATACATCAGAATATTTTTAAACTGTATAAAAATGTTTTTGCTAAAGAATTTTAAATTTTAATCATTTTTTTGCTATCAACACTCTGTTCACAATACCTATTTTGCTTGATATAAAATTCAAACGAGGATGTGGATTCGTTTATTACACATAAATACTTTTTTAGCTTAAAGTATCAATTGATTAATCAGCGTTGCTTAATTCAAAAACTTTATCTTATACGTATTTTTAAGACCTTAAATCTTACTTAGAAATTATGTTTGATGAAATATTTGATTTAATACACTCAGTATGGAATTTCTCTCTATAGAAATATATTAATAAACAAATGATTTTATAACTTTTATCAACTTATGCTTTTCATCGTAGAATTTTTTCTTCGTATTCGCTCGAGTTAACTTCACTTTAAAACTTCATTAAAAGTTGTACTTATTCGTAAATTTTAGGAACAGTTCTTGTATCTTTCTACAAGAATAGAAGAAAATTCACATGTAAAACAGAATAAAAAAAAATCTATAGAAAATGTATCTTTGTTTTGTTCTCAAAATATACTGTGCAACATATTTCTATGTTTTCATCAAGAACTAAATTATGAAGTCTTAGAAATGTGTGTCAAGAATCTATATCCTACCAATGCAATATGTGTTTCTCCATCTATATATATAAGTGTTTATATATTACACTCGCAAGAAAGATTTCTTACACTATTCATTTTTTGTAATACCTGACTTTCGAGACATTTATCAAGAATTATACCAAAACTTTACATAGAAGATTCCGGCCCTTATTTTCATAATAAGTAATATAATATATTCTTAAGCCTTTTCATCCAGAGTTACAGACAAAAACTAGAAGTCGCTTCCGAACAGACAATTTCGAGCTCGGATAATTCTACCAATTTCACACCTCTATTCATTCAAGCATTTCTTCTTATTGTCTATCTTCCGGAAATGATAATGGAAACAAAAAAAAAAATAAAGCGAGAGAAGAAAAGAAATTCCCCATTCGTCTTTGTCACGGAACAACTTCTGACTTTAAATTAATCGTTTTCCTCGGAGGCCATCAAACATACTTACTCTTATTTTTCATTTTCTTTAGTTTTTACTTTTTTTTTTTTGCTTTTGGCAGCACTAGTGAATGAGGTCTAAAAAGTGAACTTGGTCATCACAGGAGACCCCGCAAAATTCTTTCATTACCGCCAACAGCTGAGTCTCTAGCTAATTACTAGCTTCACGAAACATTCCATTCGCTTGTACGGATTTTGTAAGTTTCATTAGGCGCAGCACGAATGGCTGGGTTATGAAGCCGACTGAGTTAACTTACTGATACAGAATCAGATTCGAGCGGTTACTTTCTTTACGTAGAATAATCGATAGTTGAATGAATTTCAAGTTACGTTCTTCTCAAGGAATTTTGGAGTCACAATTTCCTATTCAAATTTGAAAGGAAGAAGTACATGAGTAATGAGAAAATAATAAATTAGTGCTTTTTAACCACCGATTTTTACTATAAACTACAATTTGGACGATGCTATAAAGATTTAATAGATATTACGATGATTTTTAATAGTCAAGTAAGTCACGTAAGTCAATTTATCAATGCATAATGAAAAGGAAACAACTCTTTGTACTCTGTCAAATAGATAATACTACATTTCACTTTTAGTTTCTCTGTATGAAACAGTTTTTTACAATTTTCGTTTCAAAAAAATGAAGCAGAGATGCATATTTAAGAGCAAATAATAATAATAATAATTGTTTTTTTTAATGAATAGCATCCAAATCATTGATCGTAGTATTCTAAATTTTGGCTTTGGATGCAAATTGTTTTTCTGAAGTAAAGTTTTGTCATGAAAAAAAATATAAAATTTCACAGCTTAAAAATTGATTGAGATTTTGCGCGTTTAGAATTTTCTTAAAGGTAAAAACAATATTTCATTGAAAAATCTATGTTATTATTCAGAATAATTTTTTTTATAATGACTAATTCGTTAAATAATTTTTGAGATATATGTTAAGTTAGGTATCATAATGCGATTTTAATAATTGTATTTGGTAAAAAAAGCATTCACACACACACATGCACGCACACACACACACACACACACAAGTGTTACGATCTATATAAAAGTGTAAAATGTGCATTAGGGTTAGAGGAATTCATGAAAATTATACGAATATGAAGAAAGAAAGCTTCATTGTTATTTAATTTGGTTTCAAACCGATTCCATTAACATTTACATAGAGGGCAGCTTATTAGAAGACTTGACCATTAAAAAATTGATTGAGAAGTAAAGATGAGAAAGAAGAAAAAAAAAAAAAAAAAACTTTAGATTAAAAACATTTGTGCAACTTGTATAAATAACACATTCACTTTTATTAAGTTTCTTTAGAAACCAGTTCTGCTTGTATTTTAATAGAGAAAAGCCTAACAGGTATAATTATGATACAGAATTTTTAGCAAAATTTGCAAAATTACATATAGTCAGGCATATGACTACGATGATTTTATGCGGAAATGTGAATAAGAATATGCAATTGATTATTTCTATTGAAATATTTTTCCTTATCACGCGTATGAAATTATTTTGTGACGTTGGGCTATTCGCGATTTTTTTTCACTTATCTCGGGAACTTTTATCGAGTTTAATTGCATAAAATTATAATTTTTTCTCAACCCAAATGAAACATGATTAGGTAAATTAGATGAAAGTAGAAGTGAAGTGACTTAGATATAATGAAATACAAATGATATGCAATTAATGGAAAAGGAGAAACAGAGAATAAGGATTGGCTGCTCGAGCATTTTTACTGAGTTTGAAGTTATTCTGTTAGTTCTGTGGATTGAACTGAATCCCACTAAACGCATTAATCTACGTGGTTATTATCAAAGAGAGTGCCGAAATCAACGAGTGGATTGGTAAGAGATTTCCTATTTAAATCAATTTAGGACTGTGAGAGAGAGCGACATTGGTTATTCTGCATTGATTATAAATAATTTCGCTCGTTCAGTTTCGCGTATCTCAATCAGCGTTTGGTCACTCAGGTTTAATATATTAATATGGCGCAAGAGCCGGATAATGACGGACACAATTTGTGACAAGTTTCCTTGTCATATGCATATACAAAAGTGAAGTAATTCTTTCTCATGTTTAATTTAATACAAAAGGAAAAGAACTTAATATTAAATTGCAATTTTCTGTTAGAACTATCAGTAAATAACAAATGCTTTTACATGAATCAATCTTCACGAAATAACAGTTTCGTTACAGACACTTTTCTGAGAAATTATTAGTTGCATGAGTCGTGCACAGAGACTAATATAAAATAATACAGAAAAGAAATTCACAATAATCGAATGAAAAACTCAAATGAAATAAAACTTCGCAGGATGAAATGTCACAATTTTTTGTTCTCTCATTTTAAATAATTTTCTGTTCAAAATCAACATAAAAATGAAATCATATCTGTTTGAAAACATACCTTCTGCTTTGCACTTTAATGCTCACATGTTTAAACACGATTTAGTAATTTACAACCAAAATTCACTTACATGAACCGTTTAGTGAAAATGGAACCTACCATAAATTACCTCTGATATTTGCAATGGGATCAAAATTGTGAATGTAAAATTGAGCAACGCATTAGCATTAGATTTCAGAAAAACAATAATTCTAGATAGCTCTTGCTATTTTTTTCATAACAAACCCAAATTACATTTTTGCGAGGGATCCGCTGTATTTCCACTTTCCTATTTCACCCATCGCTTTTGTCATAGCTCACCAAAGAATAGAAATATACGAGAACTATTTTCCTTTACTGTGGATTTCAAAAACGGAAATGGATTTTGAAAAATTATATTTTGTTGATTCGTTGCTTCCCTTCCTTTATTATTTTTTTCTTTTCACAGGCCTGGTGTAAAAATAAAACGGCAGAATATTTTTGATGCGAATTCGAAGTCACCAGGTTGTGCATTATTTGATCTTGCAGCGGATGCCTCAAGCGATTCCTGCTTTTGTCGTTTGTCATTGAAAGACGCTATCTTCTCTTTCTATCTCTCACTCGCGATCTTTCTCCTGGAGATGAAGAAAAAAAAAATCATTGTTTAAATATGAATGCTAGGTCCTTCTTTGTTGTTTGAGAAATCAAAATCTACTCTCTATCTTTCTCATTTTATCATTTATTCGAGTCAACAGAAGGTCTTTCAGCAGCTAAGAGTCGGGTAATTTAGTAAAAGACATTTTTAACACATTATTATCAGATGAATATTGTAGAGATCAATGGATGATTTACAGAGAGAGCATGCAAATAAACCGGAGAATGTAATAATTTAATGCACTATATTCTCTCCGTTTATGTAGTAAATTGGTTCCCTGAAAATAATGCTTGCAATCATAAAAAGTCGTTTTGAATAAATATCACATTCTCTCAAAGATGCATTTAGCTTTAATACACTATAGCGGAATATATTTTAAGTACACAAATTTTTCTAAAAACAATGGGAACATAATTCTTTTCCTGACGTTACTATATATTTTATTTTTATTGTTTAATATAATTTACTTGAGGCCACTCGGCATATGAATCTTCTATTGTTGTAGCTATCGATTTTGTAAATCTTGGAACTTAATGGTAAGGTGTCATCAACTATCATGTTAATAGGCAATTTTTTAAAAATAATTTTGGAAAAGTGAATTCATTTAAATTATAAATCAAGCAACATCAATACTTTATTATTTTCCCTAACATTTGGATGGCTCTAAATTCAATTTCTAGATATATATAGGTATTTACCCCGATTTTTGTTTTCACATCACTTACGGGGGAACACCAGAGCTGAGTTAAAATGAATCATTTAAGTTAACCGAGAATTCGGAGCTCTATTAAAGCGGGTTAAATTGCACCCATATTAATGACGGAATAATTGTTTTTGTACGCACATGAACACATCTGAGAAGTATAAAATAAAATACATTCAATTTAACTTTTGATATAAAAGTATCTAGATTTTTATCAAAACTGTTTTTTTAATTAACCTTCGCAATAATGTGCATCATAGTAACTGGTAGCTGGCAAGTTTGAATTAACTTTGCATTGGAGATGAGGTAGGGATTACTGAGGACGCAGGAAGAGAGCGACATCCAAATCGGTATCTTTCTCATTCCCACTGCAACAACGAATAACTTTGAGGCCTAGTACTAGTTAAAATATACCAGCTACCATTACGCAAGATGGATTTTAAGTGGAATCAAAACTCGAATTAGTGATTGGTTTCTAATAGTAAAAGATTTGTGTTAATGATGGATCAATTTTTTTTAAATAAAAATAACTGAGCACCAAATAAAAAAAAAAAAAAACTTCACAGTTAATTTTCGATCTATTTCTCGCAAAAAACATTTTTATTTCTTCCGTTCCCTTCGTTTTGGATTTGAAATGAAACTTTGGTACAATATTCCAGAAATCAATTCCAGCTAGTAACATAAAAATTAGTCAGTGAAACAAATGGGGAAAAATATAGCCAATTTCAGAAATTCATATTACTGCGCTCAATATGTAATTAAGAATTTAAAATTATTTTATGTATTGCAAATATGGAAGAATTTATTTTGAAAATAAAACCTCCAAATTTTTTGTTCTAGATTTGATAAAGACTTTTATTATTTTTTGTGAATAAGAAAGCAATAAAATTAATTTTTGACGATTTAAAGCAAAACTTAATCATTGATACTTAAATCAAAATCATATCAGAAAATTGAACACTATAATATATCAAATAAATATTTTTTTTTATAAATTTCTATCGGATTCTTGCTTTTATAGCACGTGAAACATTCGTTAATTTACTAACAACAAAGTATTTCATATAAATAATTGTTACAAACTCTTACTAATAATCTAGACATGATGTGAAGGAATAAAGGACACACAAGTGTTGATGGAAAAATAAAAGAGTAGGGGGAAAAAGGTATATAGGATTATCTATAATATTTTTTGGGTTTTATTACCAAAGGCAATAAGTCCCAAAAATATTATAGAATAGATCACATGGGTATCTTAGGATTATAAAGTCTTTCATTAATCATATTACTTTTTGTATATAAATTTTATGAAGACTCAAAACATTCAAATAATAAAACTGATAAATATTACTCTCGTTTGATCTTTAAAGTTAACTTTTCAACACCCTTTTCCTCCCGATTAAAAAATATATATTTTATGCGTAAGTTAACATTGAAATCAATACTACGAATTAAACGAAATCGTAATGTGTGATTGTTTGAAATCCAAAGGAAGTTTCCTTCCAGCAGACTTGTTCAATTAAGCTCAGATAAAGAGTAATGGTAAAAGCTGTCAGCGTACCTATCATTCTTTCTTGTAGTGTCTTTGGTTCTCCACCTCTCTTACGGCTACGCTTTGCGATTCGGGTGTATCAACATAGAATTCACATGTTGCAGTAATTTAGTATCTTTGAAGTGGAGAAAATGGTTCGTAATTATTTTCTGCGAGTGATAAAAATAATTACAGTTGTAGTATTTAACGCAACCCAAATTATTTTCATTTATTTTTTGGAATTTTCTGAGAGTGTACAATAGTAATGGAATTTGATAATTTTTGACAATGATTTTTTGCGTGTGAAATTGTAAATAAGTATTTAAATAATTTTTATAGGCTACAAAGAGAGAGAGAGAGAGAAAGAGTAGGCTCAAATGATTTTTAAAAAATGCACGACATAAATATTTGCTCTACTTATATTCAAATGAATGTAGCATTTATTCTAAATTATAAAAAATATTGTTAAATATTTTATTTAGTATAAGAGAATGTTGAAAAAAGAAATTGTTAGTATTTTATGAAAAACAAATTAAAAATAATGATAAATCAATACAAGAGTAAACAATTGTTTATTAATGCATGAGCTGGCACTTCCTTGACCAAATTTCAACACCACGCCAATTGGAAGACTTAGGATACATCAACCCTGCTACACGGAGGGGCTTAAGTGGCATCAACGCTCGAATCCACGATTCAACGTAAACAATGGCGGCCGCGAGTTTGCAACCATGACCACTAGGCTACTATGGCCATAATATAATAGAAGTATCAGAAGATGAAAAAATGTCGCATTTTACAGTTTTATGCTGAAATTTATTTCTGAAATGAATGAGGAGAAAAATACCCACAACAGTTACAATTCATATTTCTTAAAAATGAAAACTTTCAACATACAACGAAGAGCCAAATTATTACGACCACCCCTCTTTATTGGATGAACTCACCTGCGGACGATAGGTAATCAGGTGGCAGTGGTAATTAACTACCTCATTCAGTCAATTACATGTGCGTGTGATGAGAAAAGCTGCTGATCAAAGTGACTGATAGAGTGCAGATTGTGATGGTCTACGGTTAAGTAAGAGCTTCTCCGATTCTGCACAGCTAGTCAAGTTGTGACATATTACACTTCTAGTCTGTCATCTTAAATTGTACTCGAATCACAAATCCAAATTTAAATTTAAATTCAAGCACAGATAAAGTAATTAAAATAGTTAATTATATTTCAAAACAGATTTTATTAGTTCTCTATCAAGGGAATTATCAACGATTTCGAGTTCTATACCGCGAGTGCTAACAACTTCTGTCATATAACAAATAATATGCTTGCCGGAAGACGATGCGAACAAATTCTCCAAATAGCCAATCAACTAGACAGCGTTGAGTCCTAGTCACAAACAAATCACGTAAACATGTAAAAAAAACCCTGCGCACTTCACATTAGTTCATATTACCGTAACCCTTTTCTCTATTCAATCCTCTTCACTATTTTTCTGCTTAATTACATCTATTCACTCCATTTCTAAAGTTTGCGTAATTCGCCTAACCATGTTTCAATCAATTGGAAAGGCGTCGCAAACTTAAATATAAAGTCAGAAAGAAATCCCAAATGTTAGTTAAGAGAAGTTTCACGAATAGCCCCATTTCAAAGCGTTCGCGAGCCGTAGTTGTGAGTGCCTAGGCAAAGTCGATGAATTATGGTGATACCAATAGAAGGCGCCACAACAAGGGACGCCCACGCGTCATCGACGAAAATGAATGTCGGAAGATGTCCCGCTTGGTGGAGTAAACTCGGTAGTAGCTAAGGTCTCAGCTCATAATACAGATCTGTTCCAGAGCATACAATTCAATAGATTGTTGAATATGGGAATACAAAGCAGATTCTATCTCACGTATCTTTGTAAATCAAACATTATCACTATTTACGCATGCACTGAGCCCAAGGAACATCATGAGAGGATCATAGAACAGTTGCTTGATCGGGCTTATTCATCACGTCGATTGCCGTTTCAGGATATAGTTACTCGACAAGCGTATCGCAGTACAGAAACAAGCCGATGCTATGGTTTAATGTACGTCATCATGGGCATATCTGTGAGCGTTGATTGTGGTAAAACACCATGAACATTTCAAGCTATCTCATTATCACTACGGACCAGTTACATCCATACTTGGGGTCTGCCACTGGGAATGGACGTGCAGTTCGAGGAGTAGACGGACGATTTCCAATTGATGAGGCACCCTAACACATCAGATCCAAAGAGAACATTTGAAATGTCATGAAACAGCAGCTCAGAGCTTAAAAACCATCATCTTGGAATTTTGAACTGTAACTGAACATCTGATACAGTCCATTCTCCGGCCATCTTCCAAGTACTTGTGGTCTCCATGCAAACACGTATCATACAGCTGTTTGCGAGTTAAAGTTGAATTAACGTGATATTAAGTGGAGGATCATAATGATTTGGCTCTTCAGAATTTATATGATAAACACAATTTAAGTTACTCAGTTGGAAAAGAATGTACACTTAAATTCATATAAAAACTAAAACAATTCATATAAATATTGTTATTTTTATTTAACTCGTTGATTTTCTTAATTTAGCATTTCATTTAAGGCAAAATGAAACTAATTGATAATCACGAATGTTCATTTAATTTTTATAATGTTAAAATTGTTTTAAGGTATAAACCTAAGCACTCAGTTAACGCTTTCTTGACGGCATGCCTTTGCTTAGGATGTTCCCTCGGGACGGTGGAGAGTCGAAAGGTACTGTCCCACAGGACGGGGGTTTTGCGTCGCTACAAGACTAACTTTTTTTTTAACAAAAAAAGTCTTCATCCTAAAGTTATAATTTTTGATAACATTTTAATTTATTACTTAAGCTACCATATATTTTAAAATTAGCATTTTTAATAATCTTTTTCCTTTAATTTACAGGAAAATGTATATAAAAAAGTGCTTACCTTGAGAAATAATTTTCAGAAGTGCTATTGAAATGATTCGGAAGTTTTACTGACAAAATACATAATTAAAGATTAAAATTAATAAAAAAATATACAAGAAAGACTATTTACAAGAAGTAACAATACTTAAAGTGTAGACCGAGAGTGGTACTTCTCGAAGCGTGAAGAAATTCAAAAAGTCCTATATTATCCATTTCTGACTAAACGTTCACATCAGAATAACTAGAAATATTCCTTTCAAACATTTTAGAAAATTAATCACACTCTCATAATCAATTAGCTCGTTGACCATGTGAGTAAATTCTTCTTCTGATAAACAACACTTAATCGCCATTATAAAACAGGAGTCAAGGCCCCCCGAAATGAAAAGGGAAGTACACGAAATATATCCTAAAGCAAAGGAAAGTGAAACAGTACTGACGGTAAGGAAAAATGGATAGCAAAATCCAAGGGGAAAAAAGCATTCGAAAGGAAACCAGAAACTCAAATGTTTACATCACATTGAAGTTTAAAGAGCAGAGTTCAGTTTGTTTACACTAAGCTTTCCTAACGCTCCCCCACAACAGCTGGTGATCAAAATACTGAATGAAGACAGACTGTGAACAAACTGAAGGTCAAGGTCTTAAAACTATATTCAGTTCAAAAGTAATGGACATAGAGCGCCATCTAGAGATTTTCAAGAAAACGTTCTACCTTAAAATGCCAATATGAATCGCCAGGCCCCTGAGCTTATTCATGCATGAGTGGGACACCCGGCTATGAACGACGATCGCGAGTGATGCATATACTGGACCCCCGTACCGAAAGGATTAATACGTTAATTTACACACAAAAACGACTCTTTTCCACCAGTGATGTTCTTAAAATTTCTACAACTGAAAGAATAAACGATCAGGTTTACTTTTAATTGAATAGTTCTGCTTGTATGTGAAAATGCTAATTAAATTGGAGATATCAAAATGATATTCTTTACTTGAAACCAAAGAAATAATTTTAAGTTTCCCCCTCAAGCTCTAAAAGGTCTAAATTTTTGTCTTATATAAACTTGTAATAAGAAATGCAATATATATCCGTATCTAACTCATAACAACAAATATCAAATATAAACGCAAGCTAATATTTTTTTTATCAAATATATGTAACGTGTAAACAAAGAAAAAATAGAAGAACATCACAAATTTATTTAGAACGACTCTTCAATATAAATACTGCATCTAAGCCTTCACCATAACATCATTTCGGATCTGCAACTATACATCAATATCATGCATCACATATGATCTAATATTCATGAAAAACTAACAGCATTTTATGTATAATATCTATACTATACATACAGTTTCATAAAATTCTCGACAGAAACTTGGGTATGAAATTTAAATTTTGATGTGGTGATCATTTGACATGAAACTCTTATTTCTTATATATTTTTACCTTTTTTTTTCTGTATGTGCATTGTTATATGAAATCTATTAAATGTATGAGGTCTACAATTTTATTTTAACGAACCTAAATAGCTCGAGAGTTTGCTTTGACCCTCGCTCTTACCAAGATAAATTAAAAACTAAATTTTTTTTTATTCGACCAATTTATTAATATACTCTCTCAGTTTGAGAGCTATATCGAAAGTAAGTTTTGACTTGATATAAACAAAATAATAATTAAATATAAGTGAAGAGAAAGCAAATATAAATTACTGCTTAATTTATCCACGATTAAAAAAAAATAGCCAAAAGACGCATTTAAATGTAGTCTTCTGTATTCCTTTGATTCATTTAATTAAAAAATACATATAAAGTTTCAAATAATGATAACTACCTAATCATAATAACCCCTAAAAAACTAGATGCTTACATAGGCTCATTTGAGCCTCTAAATAGATATATTATTTGCGATAAAACTGAAGGACTATCGGTGGAACATTAATGGATAGTCCAGGATTGAGAACGTTAGATTTTCGGTGAGCATCATTTACAATGGAATATAACAACCAGTTTTTATCTTTAAATAATTATACCATTGATTTTGACGGAGATTTCAACAAATGACTTCTCTTTCGAATGAGTATTTAATAATACCAGAAAATTATCTTTAGCATTCCCTCCATTGCTCTTTAGATCAATAAAACGAATAAATCAAGTAATTTTAAATAAAATTAAAACTCACATCTCGCATTTACTGGGTTAAAGCACATCAAAATAATAATATATAAAATAAAACTGAAAAATTATAAAGTTAAAATGAAAAATTTCCATGACAGGAATACGTACTAGAATAACTCTGACATAAGAAATCATAGTAAACAATTATTATATGCAGTTAACATCAATTTGCAAGTCACAAATACCTAACACATTTCTCAACGAATCATGGACCTTTCTTATTATACTTTCTTTAAATCGACTTAAAATTAAAAGCACTTCTTACTGTCCCCGTTATGCCGTGATAACACTAAAGACCCACCGTATAGCTGGGCATGTCGAGGTTTTAAATCCACCAGTAGATGGGATGTGAAAGTTTGCAGAGAGAGGTGCTAATGCAAATGTCGATATCTCCACTTGACCAAGACTCGGAATTACGAGATCTTTCTCCAACAGCCCTCGTGTTGCTTCTCAATGCGATGCTAATAAACAATCAAAATCACTTGTTTGTCCCTATACTATGGATGTTCAATTTGTAAAACTCAGCATTGATAATAGGAAACAATGGATAAAAAAGCAACGAGTAATAGGAATTCTATGCATAGGTTCGCAGAATCTACTAAATTCGTGCAAAGAATATTAGATACTACCTGTGATCATATTTGAGTCCATTGGGATTTCATTCAATTCATTATGAAGAATCTTGTAACTGGAAATATTTCCCAGGTACGTGAAGGAACTTTTCAAGCTCATGTTGGCAAGTTAAGGTTCCCTTGTATAATAATATTGAATACTAGATAGATAAATGTAATTAAGATCGCCTGATTACAACATTAATCATTCTTCTAGCAATTATATATACAATTAGAAAAATGCAGTTCATTTAGATTTTAGTATGTATGCGTAAAAAATTGGCGAAATAAGCGTGGTTTTAATAGAAGATATTAAATCAATGGGAAAAAAACCCACATAAAATCTTAGTAAATTACAAATCAGGACAACTAATATAGGAACGGATCAATCAGACAGAGGTGAAAACATGACAGTTCTATTGAAAACTAAAATCGAAGCTTTGTAATTTTACGTAAAAAGAAGAAAATATAATGTTATGCATTGAAGAATATTTAGTTTCGCTAAATTTTGAAGGTAGTTTCAATCCAGTCATGTGTCTGAGTACTGATTTTACTATAGACTCGTCTTGTTGTGGAGATGATGCACATTACCTATTCACAATGGTGTGGTGTGGAAGCTAGGTGAGTGGGATGCCAACTCCGGTGTAATACTCTTCGCTTGATAGAGCTTTAGAATTATAAGATTTCGTCATCAGTACCCCTCATACTGCTTTTATGCATGATGTTAATAATCAATCTATCAACCAAATGCAAAACCTTAATTCAATTCCGAAGGGGAAGTTGATTTTTTTTTAAATGAACAAGAATTATTTCAATATATCCACCCTTATGTTCTGTTCTATCCCTTACTGAAAAACCTAGTACAAAACTCATGATTATGTCATCTCGACTTTGTTACATGCGTTTTAGAAAAACAGACGACACAACGGAGAAAATCCAAGTAAAGACTACATGGCACCCTTTTTTTTTTTTTTATTCTGCAGAAACTTTTTCGCGGAACGTAGCATTTTCTTTGTCGAAGGAGTCGGCTGATTAGTCAGTAATTCTTCCCTGATTGGTCATTCAGCACTTTGTATGAAGTCAGCAAATCGTTTTCGGATGTTTCGACGTATGACCGCAATTTGTGTTTAGTACAGAAAGCTTCTTCAGAATTTGCTGACGAAAGAAACAAATCACAGTCTTGACAAATCGACTTGACCAGGCCAAACAAAACAAATTCCGGAGATTGTACCTCAGTTAATCTGTGGATGGTTCTAGGCTGGTTTACTAATAAAGATTTATCTAAAAAAATCTATTTTCTTCGATTAAATAAATGCATACAAAGCGTTTTGTCAAAGAAGAGATTACAGGTATTAGGCTTTGCAAAAGGAAAAAAAAATTGTATCAATATTTTATCCTGAAATTCATTACTTAGGAATTATATTTGAATTCGATACACAATTGTAAAGAATTAGAACATCTGAAATATATGTAATTCATTTTATAACCGGTTATATTCAAAATAAATACTAATATCTCCAATGATACGGATAAATTAACGAATCCGAGCTGTTATACCCCACATGTCTTCCCGCTGCATTTTAAGAAAATAGAAATCCGAGGAAAAACGTGGAAATAAATTATTAGTGCAGTAAAAAACATGTTTTTTGCTACCTTTTAGTTTCCTGTCAGAACTTTTCGGTCTCAATAATAGTTAAACGTATATTTGAGATTATGAAATTGTTCTTATTTTAAACGGTTTTTAATGGAATTTAATGGTATTTTTATGGAACCAATTATTTACATAGATGGAAGAATGAATTATTGCACATAATAAGGGGGAAATGTCTCAAAAGTATGAAGTAAAAATGTAATCGTTTTTTATATCTTAATTTTAGAGATTTCATAATATAAAATGCACAATTTTAAAGTATTTTAACAAAGCTGATAAATTATGCACTTTTTATTATTAACATTAATTTAAAGTGAAATTAGCGAATACATAAATTAAAAAAATGTTGTAATGTCTGGTTATTGTTAACGATGAGTTGCAGAGTGTTTGGCGCAATTCTCCTGCGTTGGTAGGTTTGCCGCCTATTAAGATAATATATGAGCGTAAACCTTAAAGGAGAGAAAGTGTTCTGTAAAAACAGCTCTAATTTTACCACAACATACTGCGCTCATTTGAAAGTTTTATTTCACTGTTTTATGTGTATTTTAATATATATATATATATATATATATATACACAAATATATATGTGGAATGATTTAATTTTAATTAATATTAGTTTCTCTTCATAATAATTTAATTTCCTAATTTTTCCCATTTTCTCATTTAAAAGTAAAGAGTTCATTCTTATTTCCTGATACCATTCCCTATTAACATAATTTATGCAATCACTCGTTCTTAAAATTTTGCTGATATGCAGATCTCACGGCTTCAGACCTGTAGGGATGATCACTACTAGACTTTCTGCCTGCAGTTGAATGCCCTAATAATCCTTTCACTTATATCACATGATCTATTAAGAAAATCCTTGCTATAAAACTCAAAGCAAGAGAAAATTCTCTCTCTTTTGACTTATTCTGCGCTTTTGTACTACTTATCAAACAGCGAAGTTTTATCTCCAGCATTGTGGATATGATCTCTCTTTCTCAGCTACAGTAAAATAAACAACAATCAAATTTGAACTTCGCCTCGACTTGTTTTAATTAAATCTTAATTTTAAAAGAAAGGTGAAAGTCATATATATATATATATATATATATATATATATATATATATATATATATATATATATATATATATATATATATGGGATCTAAGACCTGCTGATCTACCATCCCGGAAGACAGCCATGATGCTCCCTGAGCGCCGCCTAGCACTTCGAGAGAGATTCGGAGTAGTGAGATGAGACGGAGAGGGAGAGAGACGCTGAACAAGACGGTTTAGGAAATAGCGCTGGACGTTAAATCTATGATTACGCAAGTTTAATCAATTTGTTTTGTGTTTTAATGTTCTGTCCTACGTCAGCAAATAAACTGTGTGTGTGTGTAACAAGTAGTTACTTTGAATCTTTACACACACCACACACACACACACACATATATATATATAATATGGATTCTGAAGAAGAGTAATGATGTTTTTACAATCTTTTTTTTGAAGAAATCAAAACAATACAAAAACGTACATTTGTCCCCCTTTTTACACTGGAAAATGTATATTTTTATAACTTCATTGTCCATTGCTTTGAAATGTAATGTAAAGAATTTGAAGCATTCAAATAGCATTTCGTGTACTATAAAGTTTGTATACTCGTAGTATCATGTGTTCTCAGTTTCAAAATTTCTGTGCTAATATTTAAAGAATATGGATTTTCACAATAACTTTATACACTGGTGTGCAAAACTTAAGCACAACAGGTTCGTTACACATGATTGTTTGTCCAAGAGGAAGAACAACTAGCAGATGTTCCTTACTGTTGGATTATGCATTCCCCTCACTGCAATGGTTGCTTCGCATCGTCTCTCCATACTCAGTATCAGATTGTCCAACAGTTCTTGAGGTATGAGTGCTCATTTCTCAAGCAGGAACTTTTCAGTTGTTGTTCAGTTTGTCAGTTGTTGTTCAGATGGCGTTTGCTGACTATCGGGCTCTTTTGCTTGCACGATGATATATCGGTCATCCACTGCAGTTGTTTTCCTAGGATAGCCACCCCCAACTTTTGTAACAGTTGTATTGTAACAGTTGTACCTACAGTATGGAAAGTGGAAAGCTTTCCAAGCGCGCGAAACGACACTTTTGCTGATTCCGAACTCTTCAGCTACACTGGTCAAATAACTTCCCTCTTCCAGCTTTCCGATTATTCTTCAACGTGTGAAGTCGTCCAAGTGATTTCTTCTTGCCATATTTTAAGAAAGAACTCACTTGCACGTGCAGCAAATGTCTTTAATTGCGCCTCCGTTCTTCCATTTATTGTAGTCTTGAGCTGCGCGCGCCGACCGCACGCGTTAAGCGTACATTCACGTCGCCTATGACATTTTTGTTCCTGACATTTGCATACGCATCACCTTTCTACTGAATTGTGTGTTCATTGTACCGATCTCAATAACCCCTGTTCAGCAATTTCATGGCTATCTGCTTGAAATTTACATTGTTGTTTAAGTTTTGCAGTATTCATTTGCAGTACCAGTGCAGTATTCATTTTTCTTCAGCAGGTATTTTTTAATCTTTTGTAGAATAAATTGTGTTTTAAATAGCTCCTTTAAAAATGTTACATTAATACTGTCCCAAATTTATTCATAATCTATAAAAATGATAAACAATATGTGTTTATTATCTTGTTCTATGAAGTAATGATAATAGGTGTGGAGCGCGCGCTTCTAGAAAAACTACCATCCTGCAAACAAGCCGGCAGTTGTAAAGAAGCGAAGTGTGAACGAACAGGTGTAAAGAAATGAATTCAAATCCTTCTGCATCAGATAAATAAAGAGCAGTTTCAACCTTGCTGACGCCGACTCTAAATTTGTTCTTTGAGCTGTCAAATCGTCAGCTGTTACTTTTATCAATTTTAACTTTCTTAAAATGATAATTTGTTATTAAATTACTGTTGTTTCCATCGAGATACTCAACTGAGTTTTAAAGCCTTGTTATATAGTCATCCACATAGGCACCAAGTAACTTATTATTAAATAACATTAACCAAAATTGTTAATTACCAAGCTACCAATTTATAAGTTGCCTACATAGTTAATTTCTTAAAAGTAAATAAAAGGTAAAATTACTAAAAGTAGAATATAACGATGCAGCTGTGGAATAGCTGTGTAATAAAATGTAACCGAGGATTTAATTTCACAGCTGCATTCTTAGAAACTATAAATTCTTATTCAGTAGCCGAAATAGTTGTTAAAACATTTGTAAGGGTTTGCTTGGAAATGAAGTTTCTCATTTAGTTCAAATAACTAAAATTCTTCTTTTAAAACAACCTAGGCATGAATTTCAGATTCACACGGCTTTTAATTATATAACAGGAAAATATTTTTAAGTAAGCCCTTCAATCAACAGAATGAAAAATGTCTTCCTAATCTGAGTTTATTCAATATATTTATAAATGTAATAAAAAAATCAAGCTCTCTTTAATTTGAACATTTCATTCCCTACAGCAAATATATATTTTCTTTCCATTTAACTAGTATAAATCGTAACTTAAAAGTTCGAGAAATGTATTTCAGTGAAACTTTTCACTTTCCTAAAAGGCATCCTAACTGAAAAAAAGTACGTGCTTCAACTTTACATAAGCGTTACTCTGCAAGAATGAGTACCAGGTGAACTGTTCTCCTGACAAGGGCCATCAATGGCATGGAAATGTTACCTTTTAAAGAAGGGGAAAAAAACCTTATTCCAAATCCGTGATCCAATACTTAGTTTGCCATCGGAATTCCAGATTCATGTCACCATTCGAGTACCCGACTCTTGATCTATATTGCTAGAAACAAGTCGTTTAAATCTTATTCATGAACGGAATCCTGGGTTCTCACTTGCCAAATGGATCAGGGTTTCCGTTTCTTTCGCCGCCTTTTTCGTTAGCAGTTCTCTCAGAGGATACATTTCATGTTTTTCAATGAGAATAGCAGCCGTGCCCTTGTTATTTGCCTTTTGAATTTTAAGTGTATTTTCGCTGGGTGAATAGAAACGTAGGGATGCTCCTTTTCTCTGATTGTAGGAGATTGCATCAACGACTTCTACATTCAAGGAAATACTTTGTTATCTGTTGATGACTGCATCACAGGGTGGAAATTTGTTTTTGTTGCGTCGATTGGAAGATGGGACGTACGAGGGAGAAGAGACAAAGCTTTAAGAAAATGGAAAGCATAGCATGTTTGGAATGCTTATGAAAGAGGATTTTTTTTTTTATCTTTTGTACAATTCTGTTCAATGCTGTAGGTAGTTTTGGTGCATGTTTTGCTTAGATTTATAGATAATAGAACATTGCATGAAATCATATTAAATTTTTTTGTTAGTCCCTCGAATGAAAATTTAAAATTGGCTCTCAGTACATTTTAATGCTAAATTGACGCATTTTATTCACCACATTAAGAAACGATTATTTTGAAACTATTTTCGTAAGAATGTTTTTTTACGTGTTCGGATATTCAATATTTTATTACAGCGTTCAAAAATTTCATTACTTATTTTAAATCTCTAGAAAGGCATATGATGTGTGATTATGATTCTGAAACATATTTAAAATTCATATAAATAGTAATTTTTCAGTAGTATAAATACACATAATCTAATCAAAGGATTCATAAAAACAGTTTCAATTTTTCAGAAACCACATTATCACATATTGAAAATATATTTAATATAATATTTTTAAAATAATTATTTTCAATTTAATTCACAGACCATGAAAAGTTGTTACCAACTGCTAGCACGACCCATTTGATTGGAATTTTATGAATTAAACTAAAGATATGTCTGCATTCTAATATAAAATTTAATTATCTATTCAAAAATAATTGAAATAATATTTTTAAACGTAACTTTTAATTTTTAAATTTTACTTAAGATATTACATTCACAAGAAATCTTCTCGAACATATTTAATATTTATTGTTTTTATTTATCTTCGCTTATAATAAAATAACTATGCTCAAAATCTTCTTCGGATAAAAGAATTTTTTTTCATTATTTGTTGAAGAACAAATGCAGTTAATGCTAAAATAAATATTAAAGAGAAGCGTTTACACAAACATTTTACAAAAAGAAATGTTATTTGAAGGAATTTAAAATTATTGCTGTTTATATATAAAATGGAAGGTAAAAAGATATATGTAATTGAAACAAAAAGAGTGTTTCTTTAATTATAAATAATTAGAATTTTCAACGGCGCATCAAATACATTTTCCAAAATAGACTGAGACACAAAAGAAGAGTTTAGTCGTTCCAAAAGTTATTTTTTGAAAAAGAAGTTTTAAAAAAATTAGAGTTATACTATCAGTTTTTGTATTATTACTAGAAAATTTTAGAAAAAAAAATACACAATGCATTGCGTTAAAAATAATTATTAAAAAGGAGAAAAATAAATAATCACAATTAATTCACTTAAATCGTGTTTATAAAGGAGAATAATGAACAATATTAAGGTAATATATTACGAGATAGTTTTATTAATTTACACACTCATATTATTTATAGCAGGCATATATACAACACATTGTTACAAATATATTTTAACACCAAAAAATACACCGCGTGAGTCAGTTAATCTAAAACAGGGGTCTCCCAACTATGGCCCGCGGCCGACCCGTCAGCACCGCCATTCCTGCCCGCCTCCGTTTATGCTGATTATATTGTAAAATTTAAACCTACAAATCAATTCAAAAACACAATAACTGACATACAAAATGAAATTAAGCATTTCAACTGTAATTAATGCTGTACTTATCTTAAAAATTTACTAAAAGCGACTTATACTACACGGCGGTTCTTAACCCTCTAAGCGTTTCACACGCTTTTTTCCGTACTGTCCGAGATATTCCGAAAGCGTTTGCGCCGTATAAACCCGTGTGGCTGTGAGCGCACCGAAAGCGTCAGAGCCGTCCTTTTTCGCCATCACAGGATGTATTCGAGATCGTTTGCGCCGGGTTTTTCTGCAATTCCTTTCCCCCCTTTCAAAAGTTTTACATCTTGTTAGATAATTGGGGAGGGTTGCGGACACACAATGAACTTTGACAGGAAATTTTATGGCTCACAAGGGAACCCCACTCTTGCCCTTAGGGTTAAGACATTTTCCATTGAGACATTCGTTCAAGAGGGAAAGATTTCCTTTCAAGTGTGTTTGTTCGTCAACTTGAGTTTAGATTTTATTGGGTTTATGAAAGAAATGCGTACTTTGACCTAGCTTTCGATATAAAATTTTTTATTTAAACCAATCCAAAAACGCTTTCAAGTTCAATCATAAAATTAACTAGATTTTATTCCTATTTTTTAATTAATATTCATTTGGAATCTTAACAAATTTAGATAGAGTATTAAACCTACTTTTTTTTTATATTGTTGGACAAATTACTTTTTCTATGTTTTCTTTGATTGCTAAAAACTCAACTTTATTCCCCTCACTTTAAAATTATCAGATAGAGTTAAGTTTTTATATTATATCTATAAATCTCGAAAAACATCGCTAAATATATATCTATAAAATATTTATGTTTAAATGCAGATAATGTATGAAAACAATAAATACATTCTATTGTTTCATATATGTTCTTTAATCACTATTTTCAGTTCTTAAAATAATAATTATTTCATAATAAAGTGTCAAAAACTAAAAAAGAAAAAAAAAAAAAAAAAAACGTGAACGAGTCAAAATCAGAAACGCTGTAAGATTTTCAATTATTACAAATGAATAATTTTTAAGCTTCTATATTTCATTACTTTTCAAAAATTCTAATACATTAATAAAAATAATACCGAAAAAAACAAACTTTTTTTTTTTAAATTCTGGTTTTTTTTTCACAATTTCAAAACCAGATATTCAGGACAGCTTACACACGATATTTTGTAATGCCATGTTTCGAAATACATCCAAATTTTAAATAAATGAACTACATCTTTCCTCAAAGAGAAGAAGAATGAGGTTTCCCCCTCAAATTAATGTTTGTCAAACTTGATTTTTCGAATAATTAGTAATTAAAAGCGCACATTTATATTTGTTCATACGCATTAGTGTCAACTGTACATTTGCACAGATACTTTTGGTTACTAATTATTTGAATATTCAAATTAAAAAGTATCCACATGTGTAAAATCTCTTATAATTAATCTTCTGTTAAAGGATAACTGAAGTACATGTAATTAAAATCCGGACATTTTTTGTAATCTTTACAATATACAACTAGGAATTTTACAAATGCTACCCTGAAAATCTGCTTTTCAAATAACGATAAAAATATTTATGTACGTTACATACAAAGTTAAAAATTATTAATCACAAAAACTTACTATTCTATGAAAATTTAAAATATAAAATTCAAAATTTAATATATTTCATCGCCAGCATATTTTCATATATTCCGTAAATTTTTTACAAATCAGTTAAAAATCACACGTTATTAGCAAAAAGTAGGCTGAAAAATTTGATGAATATAAAATAAAAATTTTACTTGGAAGCAGAGCTGAGATGCTAAAACTTCGGTATACAAAAATTATGAGCATATCTACAATAGTTTCTGAAATAATCATTTTAAAATTCAGTTCGAAATTTGTTCGTTATATTATACGTAATATTAAATAAAGCGTCAACATAATAAAGTAATGTTTGATGTATTCACAGATTATTAAAAATAGATATAAGTGACATTATCGCAAATGTTAACAATTTTATAATTTTAAATTAAATTATACACTGTTATCATATTGGTGTAGAAGATATAAAACTTGCGTCTAAAATAGATGGAAAATGCAATCTGCAGTGCCATAATCTTGAACAGAATACGTCATATTCACTTGATTAAGTAGAGTCAGCCTTAGGTAGGAACTACTTGTGCAAAAGCTTAGGGCACTGCTGTTTTGGGAAATACCACTCTCTTAATTACAGTTTTCAGCGGGAAATGTAAAAATAACCCATTTTAATAACAAAGGATTTTAGAATGGACTTCCAATTCATTGTTGCGAGATAACAATACCTAAGGTAACCAACCGTACTCTTTATGTGAATTTTGAACTCCATTTTCGCAAACCATATTCCTTTTAAAATCTGTACTACCAAAATATTCCTTTGCATCCTTTTGTACTCCTAAAAAATTTATGAACTATATTGGCAATTTTATGCAAGTTCTTAAAAGTTCCAACCCATTCCCATCTAAACGTGTGGCCGCGAGTTCGATCCTGGGCCGCAAAAGACCCATTGTGTAGCCAGGGCTGATGCACGTTAAATCTATTGGGGCCCAAAGTCCTTCCGTTGTGGGTAGGGTGGAAATTAGAAGAGGGAGTGCCAGCTGAGGTGTCGTCCTCGTCACTTGACCGAGGTTCAAAACTACGAAGTCCGTCGCCAATGACCTTCGTGTTGCTTCTAGTGCTACGTTAATAAATACTAATTCCATCTAAATGCAGTTTTTATCATAAAAAAAGTTTGGACTCGCTTATTTAGTAGGGAATTGTATTCCCACCATATGTTTTCTGTTTACGGAACAGAATTGCATCATTTCGGGGATCCCGAAATCCATCATTTTGGGTTGAAACGAGAGTGATTTGGCACAATATTAAGCTAAATATTACTAGTGCGTGTTTATTTTTTTTCCTAGAGCAATATAGGTTTTTCAAAGAGAAGTAAAAAAATATTTTAATGAATGTTTAAAAATGAGTTTCCACTTATTAAGACAGCAATTAAAATGACATTTCTTTGGTTAATTGTATAATCTGCAATAGTGCATTTTCTATTGTGAGTGTTGGACAAAGTTTAATAACAAAGTATATGGATACTAATACAAAAAAAAAAGTCTAGAAACGGCTTCAATGTCCAAGTTAACTAAATATTTT
>BMAW01004887.1:280-14873 GCA_019974015.1 Nephila pilipes | reverse complement strand
AAAAAAAAAAAAAAAAAAAAAAAAAAAAAAAAAAGAATTTTAATGACTTTACCATGATTGTTTTTTATTGCAAAGTATTTTTACGTCTGTAATAATTTCTGAAACCATCAACCTAATGTCTTCTTCAGCATCCGACCTATTTCTGTATTTTGTTTTTGTCGCAGCGTACAAAGAGAAAGATTTTTCGCATATATAGGTTGAAACATATGATATTAGATGTTTCACAACTCTTACGGCAATTTCATGATATTATTTTCTATTGTCAATCAAAAAATACATTATAACACTTAACTAACTTTTAATTTCAGTTGAGTGTACATCAATGTGATATATCAATCAAACTGATATACACTCAATTTTTTCTTTTGTTGGGAGTTCGGAGGTTTTCTTCTTTTATTGGGTTTAGTTTAGTGTTTTCTGAATAACGTCGCACTGGAAGCAACATGAGGGCTATTAGCAATGAACCTCGTAATTTCTAACTTCGGTCAAGTGCAGAGGACGACACCTGAGCTGACACCCCCTCTTCTAACTTCCACACCACACCAACTTCTTTTATTGGGAGTTCAGTGAATTAAAAGTCTTAAAAAGATTTTGGATCCAAAATAATTTTTTATTTTGAACAGGATTCAAAAAATGTTTTTTGCAGATCTGATATATGTTTGACCTAACTAATTTTTACATTTTTATCTGGATCAGCGTTACCGTCTACTAAAATATTATGCAAATTACTAAAGCATTTAATATTATCTTTCAAAATAAATTCTGTTCAAAATTTCAATTTTAAAACAGTGGCGCCAATTTTACTTCATACCTTGAAAATAATGAATAAGTGTGCATTCTTCACCTGATCCAAAAAAAACGCCTAAATATGTGACCTAATGCGTCTCGATTACTGTATTTGAAACACGTGACTTTTACGAAATTTAAGATTTTATTTTATCCTTAAAATATTTATTGATATTTATTTTTACAAGCAAACTGCTTCTGAGAATTCAATCTTCTATAAAAATTAAACTTTTATGACAATTCTGGCGCTTTGATTAAGCAAATAGTGCTTGATAGCAAATACTAATCATTAATTTTTTTCAAAACATGCAAACAATTTTGTATTTTCTTGGTCTCGTATTCAATAATGAATATAGGGTGCTTTCTCTAGGTTAAAATCGTAATATTAAAATTAAAAAAAAAAAGTTTTTAAAAATTACAGAAAAAAGAATTTTTCTATTGTTTGAAGCAAACAAATATTTTTCAACTATGAACCCACCAATTTTTATCAAGCTATATTTTTTTATTCTTCATTTGTTGGAACGCTTTTATTGAAACTCAATAGATCGGGTGAACATCTTCCAAGTTCTGATCTGTGAATAATCTGAACCCCATTCCTGCTTGCTTGTAGCCTGCCGTACAAGATTTCCCCTAGGCAACGAAATCGCTTATCTAAGCGTCGGATCTAAGCAATTACAATGCCCAACCCAAGGGGTTGTGTCGACCACCCGCGTCATAAAAGGGGGGAGGAACAGGAGGCTCTTGCATTTTCGAAGAATTTGTGAATGGAAAGGGAAAACTTTTCGGGACCTTTAGCTGTGCCTAAGTAGATCGCTTTCGGTATAGCTTTACACAAAAAAGTAAAACGCTCGGAGGGTTAAGTGGCATCAGAACTCGAATTCACAACTCTATATAAATAACGCAACATTGAGTTCGCGATCGTGTCCATTAAGCTAGCTTGTTGGCCCCACGTCCTGCAGTCCAGCTATCTACTAGCCACACGATGGCACTTCTATACCCTTACCATGGTTGTAACAATAAATAATGCTTAGCTCGCGTATCGACTATTTCCGCTGTAGTTAATGATATTGATACTTGCCCATAAGTACCAACCGAAATTGCGGAGTTCACCTCCACGCCATAGATACCTCACTCACCGCTGGTCCCAAAACGAAAATTTGTGCGAATTTCGAAACTACAGTATTTGGTAAGATGAGCTAGCTGGTTCTTGGAAATAGGGACTTAATGGAAGAGAATAGTATGACCCTTAGGCTAAAAAGTTTGGAGACCGCGGATCTAAAACACTAAAATCTCTATAAAAGCGTTAACCTCTTCAATATTCCCTCAAATCACACGCAAGTTGCTCTTTCTCCGAGTGCTTAGGCCACGCAAGGGGACTTTAAACTCGTTCAGAGCTGTAGTAGAGGAAGCTTGGATTTAGATGGGTTTTCTGTGTGGGGTTGATATTCGTGAAAAAGTTCCTATTGGCTGATGTGATTGAAAGCTGGTTTTCATTGACCGTTGCAGATTACTGGAAAAATGCAGGACTCTGAATTTTTCATGTTCTCTGCTGAATTTTCTCTCAAATCAGAGTTCGACCAATTTCTTAACTAGTTTCTTTGATGGGGAGCGCCATCTGATTGACCAAGTAATTGTTATATTTCTGAAGAACATCTAAAAAAAAACCATCAGTCTGATTTCTCAAAGTTTAATTATTCATTCAGGATTCCATTCCATTCACTTTTTGTTGTAATTTATATAGCTTTACTAGATTACCGAGGAGGATTCGTTTCCCGTTATAAAGGAGGAATGATACGGGTCACTTAAGGAAATAATAATTTAATATTAATTCAAGAAACCTTTTTGAGTAAAAAGTTATCACGTGTGCATTAGGGAAAATTCCTAAAAACACTAGTATTATTAGTAAGATTAAGTGAAAGCTAAAGTATATATTAGTCTAGACTTTTAATGAAATGTGCTATTTATAAAAGGCAAGAAACTAAACTTTGTGCATTTTTGAAAATTTTTAATCTCATCAGGAGCAATGTCTCGATTTATTTCATTTGGCACAGAAAGTAAAATATTTCAGTTTGCAAATAATCTATTTCATTCTTGGGATATTTTCATCATAGCAGCAGTCAGACTGGATGGTCAAAATCGGAAAAACATTCAACACCAATGAAATATATATAGAGAGAGTACATTGACAAGAATTAAAAGTAAAAAATGTTCTTAGATAATAGTGAGAGTTGCATAATATTACCATTTTTACTACTATTTCTGAGATTTAAAAAAATTTCTTCTCAAACTCTCGATTTTAAAAAGGAAGAGTAACGATATATTATTTAAAGAATTTTTCATTGTAATTTTTGAAAATCTCCAAATAGTTGAATTCTTCATTATATTTTTCTTTTTAATTACAGTTTTAAAGAACCGATTCTAAACTCGACTTTTTTATTTGGCTCACTTTAAGTCTTAGTTTAGTTAGTTTAGTTTTTATCAATGTAGCACTAGAAGCAACACGAGGGCTACTGGCAACGGATCTCGTAATTTTGAACCACTTTCAAGTGACGAGGACGACATCTGACATAAACACTAGGCTACCGTGGCCACTCAATTTAAATCACAAGCAATGCAGTAAAAATTTGCTCATAATAATGCAAAGATTTACTCATGTATAAATTTCTTGATGTAATATTCGTTTCACTGTTTACAAAAGGTTCGATACTTAAAATGGGCATTTACTTCAACGCCAGCAGCAACTTTATTTAATTATAAAACCGTTTACATTTTTACAACCGTTTAATGTTATTTGAAATTTAACAAGACAAAATCCATCATAATAAACAAAGGCAGAGACAATCTATAATAAAAGGAATTATTATTTTTAAAGCATTTAATATACGCATCGTAATAATTTAAAACCTCATTTATAATGGCTTATTTTAGCAATATCCTTTTTAACATTGCTTTGAAAATTCGTAACTGATTTCAATATACTCATTGTGTTGTGATTCGAATATTACAAAACGCTTAGTATAAAATTATGATGAATTAAATATAAATAGAAGATAGATCAATTCTGCTAAATATTGCAAAACTAACCTTAAACGATTTTAAACTAACAACTTCCGTTAAGACTCACATTAAGTGAATTATAAACATTTCTAATATGTACTGACACTTCCATGGGAAAGGAGTATTATGAAGTCAAATAATCTTAAGCCTAATTTTGAAGGCAGCAATTGTTAGTTGCTTTTTGTGTTAAAGACTCTTTAAATGGACTCTTCTTTCTTTCTTTTTTTTCCTATGCCATCCACAGAATTAAATGTGTTGACGTACTCCAGTCAGCGGGCCAGTAAGAAGATTAAGATCCCACTTTCGGTTTCAGCATAAAAACAAATTAAAGAGCCCGATCGCCCAATGCATAATGCATGGAATCATAACGTGGATTATGGACTCCGGAAACGATGCAATGCATTATGTAAACGACTATTGAAAAGTGAAATTGCTTTCGCTCCACTGCCTTTATACGTTCCACGGAAAAGAGCGCTTGACTGATGAAAAGAGAGAGAAAAAAATATATAAGAAAATAATAATAATCAAAATAAAAAAAAGAGCCGCTTATCTTATTAAATAATTCCTCCTGATGGATGAAAGAATATTTCGATGCAGCCTGACAGATAACAAATGTTCCGTAAAAGACGGAAATAAAAAGGGACATATTTTTATAAGGATACAAAATAGAAAATCCTACGTCTCAGTGGGTATAAATTAAAAAAAAAAGAAAAGAAAATGAAGGATTGTGATTGGATCATTTTTGAAATATATTCCCCTACTTCTTTCTGTCTGCGTTTTACGACTCTAATGAATGTAAACTGAGGTTCTGTGTCAATATTGATGTTTCACTCTTTCAAAAGAATGAGCTGTCATCATTAATATATTTCTTCTCTTTTTGCGAATTATAACGAAAATAGGAAGATGGCTTTGTCTTGTCACAGGTTGGCAGTTGTCATATAAGCGTCAAATTAATGTAACTGCTTTGAGAAGTTTAATTGTTTGCCTAACACTTTATATTCATTATATTCCATTTCTTTTTTTTCAATTTTTGAAAAATAAAAATACTTCTTGCTATTGCAATTCAATATCTATTATTTGAACAAAATACTTATTCTAATTTATACATTTCATAAGCGTTTTATTTGAAATTCATATATGAATTCATAGTTTTATTATATTCTTACTTTTAAGAAGTTGTGTATGTAGTAAATATTAAGTAAATAAAATGACTTTATAAGAAGCAGAAATAATAACAGAATCAAAATGAATCAAAAAATTTTACGCAAAAGAGTAAATAAAAACGATATTTTACCACTATATACTAGCAGTTACCATTTTACAATAGATTGAATAACGCAGCGCGTAAATGAATCATTTTATCATTAATGAGATAATTATTAAAATATGAGGAAGAATAAAATTCAAAATAACTTAAATGTTACAAATTGTAATATATAATACATTAAATATCTGCCAAAACATTTTAGGTTTTCTAATAATTTTGAATGATCTAATTTGATATTAATTTTCCATTAAACATATTTGTAACTTTAGTTTTATTTCTAGCTTCATTTCTAATAAGCTTAGAGTTTTCATTAGTCTTTTTAAAATGATTAATGAAACAAGTGTATTGAAGCGATTCATGAAAACACAAAAATGCATATTAAATTATACCAAATAAAAGTTAAATGGATTGATTATTCAATAACATCGCATTTAGAAAGAACGCGAGGGCTATTGATAACAGACCTCGGTAATTCTTAGAAAATTTCAACTTTTTATAAGAAAATTTACAGAAATCAATTACTGTATTTAATCTGAGTATTGAATAATAACTGGCAATCAGTTTAAATTAAATTTTTTGATAAGATTTGATGCCTATTAGAAATAAAATAATATCAAAACAAAATGTAACATCACTTCTTATAAAAATATGATGAGGTGAAATAATTTTCAATGTAAATATTACATAAGTACTTAAAATTTGAAAAAGCTCCTTACATAACAATTTGTACACCTGATAAATAAAACGGAATAAAAAAAAAGATTATTAAAATTGACATCCCTTCATTAAATTTTTAAAAGAATTTAACAGACTACAAACATAAATTAAAAAAGGATAATTTCATATTTTTGTTAAGTTTTTCTGAAATGTTAAAAAAGGGCACCAATTTATGCGAGATTTATTTTTTACAAATTTAGCATGGACCAATGTAAACAGCCAGTTTTTAACTTGTTTATTCCATTATACCAATTCAATTAAATTAAATATTTTCTCGACAAATATAAAAATGTAATTTTAAATTAAAAAGAAATAGTGATGAAAATGAAATGCATAACAGCGTACACTGTCCACATTCCAAAAAATAAAAAAATTATTATCATCTTCATTCCATGGTTCGTTACTAGAATAGAAAATTCCTATCGATTCCAATCCTGAAAGAAAACTATTTACTTATCCTGGTGTCTTACGAGACTAAATCTGTGTGCAAACAGCGTGTTAATTACATTAGTTAGCCCTAGTGGAGAGTAAGGAAGCGTACTAGAGGACATAATGGAAAAAACCTCATGAAACATGAAGCCTTAATGAAAAATACGTTCATGAAATCCGTTCTACCACAGTACGATGAATGTGATTAACCTCTTTTCTTTGCTGTTTTTGGAGGAGGAACATCGCGTTTTGAGAACCTTTCCTAATCATGCATAATTCATTTTGAGTTATGTAACTCAAGATTCGTTGCGTTTTCAGTTTCCGTGTGGGTACACACATGTGAATTTTTAGAATTTTTTTTCTCCCCCATGCTTTTCTTTTACCCTTTTTCTTCTTTGTCTTCTATCTGTGCCGTGCTGTGTTCTCCCCTACCAGGGCCGCCATTTTTTTGTTATACAAAACTCGACGATGGTGATATTAAACAAAATGAAAAAGGGGTACCAAATAATAGTAAAAAAAATGGGGGTGGGGGATGCTACAGCGATGCTCTAATGCATTATTTATGAGGTCTGTTCAATTTTTTCCCAAGTCGAGCATAAGATGAACAACAAGTTGGTTAATTTTTGCAAAGCGAATTTTATTTGTGCTTGCATTTTTTTAGAAACTCGCCGACAAGAAAAAAAAAAATTAAAAGAAAAAGGAAAATAGCAGAAGGGGAAAAAAGGAGTTATTACACACACTTTTTGGGTCTTTTCTTTTTCGCTTGTGAGCGTAGCTTATGTTTTTATAACTCTCTTTCTACGAAGAAACATACGCTTCATCATGCATTAGTATCGCGGAAAGCACGTGCTCTTGAAGGTTTTGGGAAAATTTTTCTCGGATTTTAATTTCAGTCGAAGAAAAGTGTTTTTAAAACTTATGTTATTCAAATGTCCGAGATCACGACGGAAGTTGCTTCCTAAATATGCTAACGTATTCATTTCGGAAAAATTGCGAGGTTTTATTTGAATTGCAGAAATTCTTTACTGCTCAGTTAACGCGTAGGGAGTGAAAAATATTTTCCAGGAAAACCGTTTCACACTTTATATAAAAGTCGCGTTTTTTCTTTTTCCTGTTTTTGTGGCACTTTCACTTTTCTTCTTGATGAGACATTTTACTTTCATTCAAGACGACAAAAATTCAAATGTAACTGTTTCAATCAAAGTTTATAAAGTTTTTTTCTTTATACGCAAAAGATGGTATCGTTAATGCATAGTGTATCGAATAAAGCAGAATTAACACAAAATCCTTTCAGGAAATATATTTTACCTTTCGTGTTTTATATATTTAAAATAACTATGATAAGTATATTTTTATCAAAAGAAAGCAGTGCGCAAGAAATTCATTTAAAGGATAAATAATAATATTCTGAAGAAAAAGAATTCCTCGTATATTGTAACATGTGTAAGACAAAAATTGTATCAATAGAAAGTGAATAGATTTTCTCTAAGAGTCTTGAAACATCCAAATTGACTGAAAGATAACTAAGTTTGATTCATCATAAATTCTTTTATGAGAAAAGAAATTAAATGTACAATGAACACTTAAAGTACAATTACTTTTAGTATTTATTGCAACTAACTGTATATTGTAATTTTAATGCGACTGTTTACTGTAACCAACTGTGTTGTACTAACAGTAATTTTACGGCAGCCAACTGTATATCCTTCTCTCTCCAATCGATTGTATATAAAAACAAACAAACATAAAACTAGAAAATGTTATTCACTCGAATTCTTCACATATTTTCATTAGCATCGTCGATAAAGTAATTTCGATGCTTTCGATGCGATTATAGACTTGTTGAAAATTTAGAATCGATATCTATTTTAATAAAAGAAAGAGTAAAATATCTATATTAACAAAAGGAAGAGTGTGTGAGATGATGAGAATCTCGCAACCATTTTTTCGAAATTCGCTTTAGATTTTTTAACGTCAAAATGACCGATGCAGCATATTTTCTCTTCATTTCGCATAATATGTACATTATAATATGTCTTTGACTCTATAGCTCTGACGTCATAGTTGATCTGCTTCCGGCAATTTATTTTTTCTGCAGGGCGTTTTTGGGAGATTTCATTTGTTTGTTCTACGTCGTGTAAAAAGTATTTTGAAAATCAATATATTCGATTATTTGTTCTTTGTGAAAGGATTACGATTCTTTTCGAATGAATCATTTCAAAAATATTCTTTGAAAAAGTATATTTTAATTTTGGGGAAAAAGTTTCTGCTCTGTCTCAGAACTATCCAAATTCTGCTTGAAATATATTTATTATTTGAAGCCTATTTAGCCATTTAAAATAATTGATGAACATCATGTGCGTGTGTATGTCTAAGCTGCCTGTTGCTCACAACGACAGCTTTGTGTGTGAGCTGTTCTGTTTTTAATACTTAACGATAATTTTATGGTTTTAGACTATTATGATAAATATGTAATAATGAAGTCTATTTTACTTTTTCTTTTCATTCCTTTTTCAATCAAAAATATAAATGTTTTTGATTCTAAAAATATTTTTTAAAAATGTTTAACTGCTGTTATTTTTCTGATTTATTTTTCTATTTTAGGCTGACTATCATAATAAATATTTATTGACTATTGGCATTGTTTATAAATTGTATTGTTTTTAATACTTTTTCTTTAATTTTTAAGCTGATTGTTACTGGTGACATTTTTTTTATGAACTGTTTTGATTTCAATACTTGGAGATAATTTTCCAATTCTAAGCTGCATGAGATCTTTATATTCATTAACCCTATTTCTTCTTTTTAATTCCTTTTACAACCTGACAGAAGTATTTTTGATATTAAAATATTTTTCTGACTTTAATTATTGTTGAATTTCTAACTTATTATTTTTATTTTAGGCTGCCTGTTATTGTATAACATTTATTGAGTACTGAGCCTTTTTAAGGAATTGTATTAATTTTAATTCTTAGCGGTTTGTCTCTACCTGAGATGTATTTATTATTGAAATCCGTTTAATAATTTAAAATAGTTAATAAACTTAATTTCTCTTTTCGTTCTAAGCCGATTGTTGCTAATGACTTGAAGTTTTAGTGAATTATTTTGTTTTTAATACTTTTTATTATTCTAAATTGTTTTGCATTTAAAATTTTTTAAATTTTTGGCTTCTGATATATATGTATTAATTAAGTAAACACTTTAAAAAATAATAAAACAAGACAATAAGATCTTGCAATTAAGACATTATTGTCTTATTTTATTCTTGGTAACATCGAATCTAGCTTTGGTTATCGACAGACTGTTATCTATTACATTATCAGTTTGGGGATAGGTTTGAGGATTCCCTCATAACGGAAAAGAGAAACAACTAACCATCTTGAGAGGCCTATAGAACTACCATATCAAACCTTAAAACCTCTACCTCTGACATACAAGTTCCTCGAAACTCCTTTCCATACTTTTCATAATGGTCGATATTTTAGTGTGTTTGGAGATCAGTATAAAACTTTTGAAAACCTTGGGATCAGTGGCATAAACTTGAGCGATGGGCACTTCCATGTTTATGTGTTTGCCATATGTCATAATGAAGAATACTTATTGGAAGCTTATTTCACAGATAACGACATTAATTTAAAAAATGGAATTTATGAAGTTATATCAAAGATAAACGCAAAAACTTCTCCCTGTGCTTTAACCCAAAAAAGAAAAAAATATGCGATGCAAGCAAAGAAATGACAGAGAAATTGTGAGAATACAGAGAAAAAAAAAAGATTCTCTATGAACAGGATTATCAAAATGAAATGAACAAGTTCAGAACGGCTAGATTTAGGGACTTAGAAACTCTTCTGGAAAATAAATCCTGACAAGAATCGAACAGTCTCGAAATGTCACAATTAAGGGCCGTAGAAATTCCTTAGGAATAAGGAACTAGAAGGGAATCAAATAATAATGCAACCAAGAATCTCTTAAAACAGTCCAAGATCAAGAAAGGAGACTTGACTTTCCCGTAAATTCTAATACCTCATGCATTCTTGGTTCCGTGTCAATAACGTGCCTAATATGCGGTACAATTCAACACAAAGGTGAAGCTCCAGGTATGAGACGGAAATAGGCAATGAAATCCTACAAGATGGATAACATTACAAGATTATTGCACAAGTTAAACAAGATTTAATTTTGCAATAACAAGATTGCGAGACACAAAATAAAAAGTTATCTATTACTTATGGAGCTAAAGTAATTGTATTATTTATGGCTATTTTCATAGTTTACTTATCAATCCCCCAATCCAAGTTTAGAAGCAATCTTTTTAAGTATCTTAGCGTATTCATTGTTACTTGTATATTCACTGTTCATTTTCTATTTTAGTTCGAAATGTTTATTTCAAACATCTATATGCATCTACTCTGCCACTACTTCAGGTTTTAGAGCAGTGATTCTCTACCTCATGAGAAACGAAAAGTATTTTGTCCCTTTTGTGAAAAGTTTGTATTTGAGAGTAAGGGAAATGATGGGATCACTGAATTATAAGAGGCAAAATGTTTAAGTAATTTTTTCAATAGATTTACCCACTAAATATTTTTGGTTTTTGATAATTTTGTCTCGGCAAGTTATGGCAGTCTATTTGCAAATGAGCAATTAACAAAAAAGACGAATAAAAGAGGAGTTTCTGCCTTCATAACATAAAAAAACAATATTTTTTATTACTTTAAAAAATAGCATCAATGAAACAATCAAGTACCTATGTCAGTGGGATGGTTGTACTTGATGGTTCAGAGCTAATTTCTTAAAGTTCGGTTCAATATTTCTAGTGAAATGCAGGCACAAGTCTCAAATATTTTATTTTTCATATTTTATTACTTCATTTGTATGATTTTATTCTATTTTGTCGATTGTACTTCTTCCAGCGTTCTATGTTCATTTTCAGAAGTGGCTTATGCAGATATGTTAAAAAGTGAATTGCATTTACATGTTATGCTCATTCTTAAAAGTGGTCGAAAAGATGGAATTGGAGAAAAGACGAAAGATAAATTGTTACCGTAAGCAAAAGATATAATTACGCTTCCTCTTCTTTCAGACAACTCTGATTTAATTTGGACCACTGCGAAATTTTGGCAGCTGAATTTAAACGTGGCTGTTCCATCTTGGGAGACGATGAACATTTAGGACGACTGAAAACTGCAATCACTGACGATAACATCACTCAAGTTCACCAAATGGTGAACTTGACCATCGAATTAAAGTGAGAGAGATAGCAGAGGCTACGATTAGGTCCAAAGAATGTGATAGAACGCGTCGTTTCAACATTCCGTTGGCACAGTTTAGGCTCAACAAATTTTAGTTTTTGCTCCGATTAAATACTGCAGAGGAAACTTGGATACACCATTATAAGCCCGAAACAAAAATACAGTCGAAACAATGGAATGCGAAGGAGAAATCGGCTCCCCAAAAGGAAAAAAAGTTTTTTCAGCTGGGAAGGTGATGGCTACGGTTTTTTGGGATAGTTATGGAATTATCATAATCGATTATCTTCAAATAGGATAAGTCATTACAGGAGCATACAACGCATCCTTTTTTTTTTACTTAACGAGCTAAAGGCAGAAATTGCGGAAAACAACCCAATTCGGGAAAAAAACTATTTCACCAAGATAATGCACCGTCTCAAACCTCAGCGGTTGGCATGACGAAAATCCTCGAATTACGGTTTGAACTGCTTGACAAGCCTCCTTACTCACCAGATCTGGCCCCAAGTGACTTCTTTTTGCTCCCTAATCTAAAAATTGTGCTCGGAGGACAGGGTTTTTCGTCAAATGAGGAGGTCATCCCCTTCGCAAACAATTATTTTGCAGAGAAAGACGAGTACTATTTGGATGAGTAAAAGTGATGGGAGTATAGCTGGAAGAAATGTGTAGACTTCAAGTAGACTAGTAGAAAAATAAAATTCAATTCAAAGAAAAAAAATGTCATGTATCTTTGTTAGGTCAAAAACCTTTTTGATCACCCTCGAATATATATATATATATATATATATATATATATATATATATATATATATATATATAAGCAATTAAAAAAGCAGAAATGACGTTTCGGTGATATGAACGAAATAAAAAAGTATTAGTCAATAATAACCTAATATTAAAGAAACCTAATGTTAAAAAGTTTAGTTTAATAAAAAGAAATGAATGCATCATAAAGGGGGGAACGTAATTTATTTCTAGCCTTCAGAAATTTGTAATAATCATATATTTTTTTTTCTACGAGGTATTATAAAATATAAATTTTTCGTTTTAACTTTTTATTTTGCTTCCAAAGTAATTTTGACTGTAGTTAAATGAGAAAAAAGTTCATTAACTGATTCCGACTTTCTATTTGAATTTTCAATGAAATCAACATTTGTTTGAAAACCGTCTGTTGGAAATAATGTTAAGCCTCCCGTAGTAAATAATTTGTCTTTTTCTATTCCTGAAACAAATGGTTTTTCATTGTTATTTTTTAATGAATCTTTTGCTTGAAAAAAAGAGATACTTTTCATTTCTCAAGAGTATTATTCAAGCAGCGAACCAAAATCGTATATTATTCAGATAATAGATTAAAAAAAGAGGATTCCGAATCCTTTTGTACTATAAATTATTCATAATTTAATTAAAAAGATGCAGGAAAACTAAGTGCAAACAATGTAAACACAATTAACAAGAGAGAGGGAAAAATATGTTTTTATCGTTATTAATATATTGAATATGCTAGGGTAACAATAAATAATTCATTTGTTTGTTTTAAACTCCCTCCCCAGACAAATTTATTGATAAAGACAATGTAAACTAATTGAAAATATTGTTGGTTAAATTCAATTTAAAACAAAATTTAGCACATTCACTTTAAATTATTTAGTATTTCATTTTAAATTTATTCAACATTACTATAGTGATAACATTTATACATATAATAAATTCTCTAACACGTAAAAATGTTTTATTAAACAAAGCCTGCTAGTTTGATTATAGATTAAATTCACACATGTAATTTCTTTTAAGGTAATGTGATTTGAAAAAAATGACATTTTTGTCACCCAAAATCATTTATAATTATTACTTTTATAAATGAAAATCAGAACCAGAATTTGCGAATACGTTTACAATTTTTGTTTATTAAAAATACAGAACAAAACTTTATGCCAGTTGCTAGAAACATTACAAGTGAGCGAGAGATGGTTGGGGCTTACGGTGCAAGAGTTAAATCTAGCTAAGCAGAGACAAACATTTGTTTCAAATGTAAACGGTTTTTTAAAGGCATATTAGGATCAAATGATAAATAAAAGACAATAAGCAATGTAGAATGTATTGCGTCAGAATTAAAATTTTAAATTTATGTAACAATCCACTTTTATATAAAAAGGCAAACAATTTGTAGTGGCATTCTCTCCCACTAAGTCAAACAAAATTAAAATAGATGAATTGAAAAATGTTAAGCGACGATGGTAAAACACAAGAAATCAATTAAAATATGCTGGACAATGCACAAGACACGACTAGAAGGATAGCTGGAAGCACTCTTGCCAAACAAAAGATATTTGTGTGTAAGGTGAATTTATCCAATTAGAAGCATTTCTGAGAAGATTTGTACTGAAATCTATCAATTAATTCACTGGGATAGCTTATATACCTTATGCTATGTCTTTATATAGTATAAAATTCATAGGATGTGCAAATGTATGTTGATGTATTAAATATACGGTGATGTAAAATGTATAGTGTTTATGTATGGCATAAAAGGGCGCCTCAGAAAATTCTTTAAGAAATCTTAAAATTATAGTAAGTTATTACAAAATGAGAATTAAATGTAATTAGTAATTAGAATTAAATGACTTTCAACATTTTGTTTTTAATATTGATGAAAATAAAGTTGTAAAAATCATGCAATTAAATTTTTTTACGATGCTTCAAATTATTTCAAAGAGTAAGGGATATATTTAAAAAAAGGTTCTTTGGATTTCAGATATATTTATTGCTTTATAAAATGTAAAATAATGTATAAAGTTCGCTTCATATTGTTACAACCTTTCCGGTATCTTCCAATTTTTTTTTATAGTTTATGATGTTCTTATTACTCTTCTTCTTTTTACAGTACATAAAAATATTTTAGTGCAGCTTATTATGCGAAAAATATTAGTATGTTATATATCAAAATTCTTTTTCTTTCAAACAGAATCTGAAACAATATTTTGCAGGAAATAAAACACATATACTTCCTTAAAACCAATCTCTACTTCTTTCGTCAAAAAACCTATTATATATATATATATATATATATATATATATATATATATATATATAT
>BMAW01004882.1:0-28878 GCA_019974015.1 Nephila pilipes | reverse complement strand
TTTATACGTGCAATTACAGTTATTAATTATAAATCATTAATTATTATAATGAATTATTACTTATTATTAATTTTACATGTGCTGTTGCAGGTATATAATAACCGAACAAAAACTTTCTATGGGAATTATATAAGCAGTAACATCTGCGATTGAGCAAGAATGAATACAATGAAATCAAATGTAGATGTGGAGATGAAATCAAATGGAGATGTTATTGAAATTGGTTAAAGTTGCTTGAAGTAAGTCTAACCATATAGATGTATTTCGTGAATCTCTAATTTCGAGCGAACGGTTTGCAAGATTTCGGATATACCAAGATCTTTTAGATGAAATAAGGGAGATATCATATCGAAGATAAGATGATAATGTATGCATATTTGAAATGCTCGAAGCGAAATAAGATGGTGAAACGAAAATCATTTTTCGTGAATCTATCTGATCTTCATCAATGCGCTAGATTTCGATGGTACCCAGGTATATTAAACGAAATAAAATATACCATAGCGAATAAAAGCTTGTGCTTTAATGATATTCTCGAAACCAAATGAAATGGTGAAATGGAAGAAATTTTTTATGAACCTCTCTGATTTGAAGCAGTGCGCTAGATATCGGAAGTACCCAGATATTTTTCTCGAGGTAAGGAAGATGTCAGAGAGAAGATGAAACGAAAATACATGCTTTGACGAAATTCTCGAGGGCGTGTTAAATGATGAAAGGGAAGACATTTTTCGTGAATCTTTGTGATCCCGAACAGTTTGCTAGATTTTGGAAGCACCCAGATATACGAGGTGGGGTTATTAAATAACGAGACTGACGCTTTAGAACATTTTATTTTGATTTTATACATATTTAAGTATTATCACCTTCAATATTCACCCCTCCTCTATCCCTAAAATGCACCAATTCAATATTTATGCTTCTAGCGAATTTCATAAATTATTACAGTTTTGCCATTGCGTTCTTGACGTATGTAAAATAATCATGGAAGGAATTTTAAGTGTTATCGGGGCAAGAATTCTGAAGAAATACTACTGTACAAAATCGGGATTGGATCTTATTACAATTGTATATTTCAATCTAGATGAAAGATTTATATATCTCCATGTATCAATAATAGATTCATTGCTCCAATGTTAATTTCAAGGTCTTGAAATCTTCTTAATGTATTTATAATAATAATATAAAAAAGCTAATAAATTTCTCAAGGTTACAGGGATATATTTAATAAATAAATATAATTTTGTGGCCATTGTTTAAGTATTTACAAAAGATTCAACACCTAAATTTATTTATAAACGTATAAAATTAATCCGAATAAAAAAAAAAATTCGGTTGAATATGGATTCATAAATTTTTAAAATAGCTTCTTATGACGCATAGAAATTTTCTGCAATCTTCTTGAATTTGATTCATGTTCTAGAGCTCGGAAGTGCCTAGATCTATCAAATAAAATAGAGGAAATGTCACTGGAGTGATTGCAGAGAAATTTTTAAAAAAAATGTACCGGTAGAATAGAAAATATGATCCAGAAGAATAGAGATTGACTTCGGATTCTGTATTTATAGAGTGAGTCAATTCTACAAATTGTTCCAACTTCACCAAAACACTTTGGTGTAATGTAAAAGACGCAAATAATTTTTAATGATTGTTTGCTTTTATCAGAACAAAAAAATCCATATCGGTAGACTACAGAAAATCCCTTGAGGATATTTGTACAGAATGAGATTTGAATCCGGAAGAAAAAGGCAAATGTTTTAAAACCTTATTAAGGTTGACTTCACTAAATATTAAAGAATAAATTTTGTGGTAGAATTTTTTACCGATTTTCATGAAAATTTGATAAAGCTATACCACGTATATCCGTCTATATTGCAATACTCTTAAATTTAGGGATATTAAAAAATGCTTTATTATCCATTGGAACACTTGAAGTCAAGAACCTATTTAACGTAATGTTATAGGAAATGGTATACGGAACACATTTTACTTCAGAGAAAAAGAAATAGTTTCAAATGAATAATATTATAAAATACTGGACTCTATAAAAGAAATCGGAGACAGAATATAAAATCAACCTTCAAGCGATTTGTTGTTGGGAAAAGTGTTCCAATTTCGGATACTTTTTAATATTACGGAACAGTATAATATTATATAATAATAATCTTATATATGCCATCATGGAAGATGGGAACTTTTGAAATTTAAAATAATTTGGCTTCTATTAGAATTACGTAATTTATAATTATATATGTATGTATATATATATATATGAAGACCGAATATGTAGCACTAAGCTGTTTTGACGGTACCAAACTTCTCCCTTTTCGACTTTGTAGACCGAATCGGAATTATGCAAAGTATAAAAAAAATCACAAAAATTAAAAGTACAGGAATAAAATGTTATTTTACACAATAATTGGAAAGAAAAATCAATAAGTAATAAAATAATGTAAGGCAATAATTATTAGAAATTCAAGGGAATGAATATACAATCAAGTGAGTAAATACGTAAAAAGGCTATCAACAAAACAAATTGCTTTAAAGTAGATATTAAATATTCAAAACGCAAAATGGCATCACTGCTATAAAGTCAAAACGGATGCAAACTTTTGGTAATATGTTGGTTACTATAAATGCCTTTATAGTTCACTAATATGATGAAAATATCATTATAAAGCGCAGAAAGAAAAACCTGAGTTCTACGTATTACTTTAAAAAAAATGCCACAAAATGAAAGTCTTAAATTCAGTACTTGATTTTTCCCTTTCCCCTGCATGGGTTCTGGTACCATTATGTTTCATTTAAATCCTACTAACCAACATTCATATGTATATTAAATACAACTCTCCCGCTGTCTATAAAACCCTCTGTTTCACAAAATCACGCATGTAAGGCTAGGTTCCAGAGCCTCTTTTAATCACAGCGTTAACAAAATTTTGAGACATCTCCGTTTTTCTGGGTATGAAAACCGGCATTGTCCGTTGCCTAACCTCTTTTTCAACGTGCTCTTCAGCTTTAAAATGTGTTGTTACGTTCTGCTTTTTCTCTTGATTTCTTATTAAAATTAAGGAAGGTTCTATGAAACTGTAAAAATAAAATATGTTAGATTACTTATGTCCCTTTGAGGCACCGATGAATTGCGTTTCAGAAAGCCGACAGCTCATAAATATGGGTCCATGCTACTCAAACAGCGAAAATTTTTGATCACGTGAATCTTACTTTGCTGTAAAATTTTAAGAAATCTCAATTCTCCAGGGAAGGTAAAAAAAATTGATGAATGCTACGTTCATCAAGTAAATTAAGTTTGAGTATTAATACTGCAAAACAATTCCTTGTGAAACTTCTAAATGACATTGCAAGGAACAGGCCTGAATATTTAAAAAAAATCATTGTTAATTCTGAATTTTCAAGATAAAATATTGATAGTTCCATCTTTCGACTGCTTAATATTTATCTAACATGAAATCTAATGAAAAGGAGCTTAATATTGACTTTCTAAAACAGAAAAGAATGCTTCAGTTCCCGTGAACGATAATTGTTTCCTAAGATTCGATTGCTATTGAATAATTCATATTTCTGCAAAAGTAAAGTTATGATAAAGATTAATATTATTGCTAAATTTAATCACTACAATCACTAAGGTTGCTGAAAATTTTATTAAATACACGAATAAATAATGCATGTATATTTAAGTTTCGATTATTTCAATAGGTTATTATATCTGTAAGAATATTTCTGAATAGACTATTACATCTGTAATAGTTAAGTCAAAATTATTCGAGCTACATATTGTTTTAAAACAATAATGGATTTCGAATTTAGTTAGTTTTCACCTCATTTACTGAATTAATTTATTAGCACAAGCTAGCTGTGAATTTATAAAACTCTATAATAAAGGAAATATAATGTATCATATCTATTTTTATGCATAGAGTGAATATAGTTCTACTTTTAAAATTAACTTTAGGAATATGTAAAGGAAATTGAAGTAACAAATTTTACATTATGTGTTGTTTAATATCACGTACTATGGCGAAATTCATTTGGATTCTATTTTGAAAATTGATTGTGTGGTGCACTAATTTAAGATATTAATTTTGAAGATAATATTGCTTGATAATTTATTGAAATATCTATGAATTACTTTTAATTTGACATTTAATTTTTGTAACAGTGATAAATTTATATAATATCATTTCAAAATCATTTAATTTTAATTGATAGAAAGGTTATAATAAGTATTGCATAACGTGTTGTTGTGTTGCATATAATTCCCAAATTTTGAAATCATTCTATACGAAAAATTATTGTGTGTGTCTTAAATCCCTTAAGAACAAATAATGAGATGAAAATTATTACAATTGGGTAACATTTTGGTATGTGGGAGAAACATATAAAATGGATATGACATTTTATTGAAGTAATTTTATAACTGCAATAATTTATGAGACAAATGAATGATATGTTATTCATTTATTAAATTGATTGAAGGAGAATTGATAAATATAATGATTTGTTTCAGTAATAATTTAAATATGTGTTTCGGTAAGGGGAATTAATTATATTTTTAAAATATTTAATTGTTAATAAGAATTCAACGAAAGAATTTTTTTTTTTTTTTTTTTTTTTTTTTTTGGTTTTTAAACAAAATAATGTCTTGTTTGGTGTTTTTCTCTGAAAAAATGTTTTAATTGAAAATATAAGTTAATATATATAATATATATGATAAATGAAAATAATTGTCTGGCACTAATATTCTCAGTTTTCTGAGGATAAAATAAACTACGTCTGGCAATTATAAATATTCGTGAATTTAGCTTAGTTTTTATTATCGTCGCACTAAAAGCAATACGAGGGCTTTTGGCGACGGACCTCATAATTTTGAACCGCAGTCAAGTGACGCGGACGACATCTGAGCTGGCACCCCCTCTCGTAACTGACATATCATGCTAGGATAATAGATTTAACGTACATCAGCCCCGGCTACATAGTGGGTCTTTAGCGGCCAAGGATCGAACCCGCGACTTAACGATAACCGCTGGCCACGAAACCGAAACTATGACCACTAGGCTACCATACCACAATTCTGAACTTAAGATACGTCGCAAAGGTTAATTAAAATACAAGTAAAAATCGCAAAACCGAAGATTTAAGGTAATTGTCGTCAGTATTTAAGGTAACATTCCAAGTCAAAGATAGAATCGTATATAAAAAGGTTTGATGAAATTATCTATGTATTATAAATAAAGTTTAATTAATTAACCGTTTATCAAGGCCATATTTGAAAACGAAAAAAAAAAAAAAATCTTACGAACGATGTTTTCTCTCTTATGAATAAACATGAATTTATGAATCACATTTTTAATAAACAAAATATAAAAATAAATATATTAAAATAAAAATATAAGGAAATTTTTTGTTATAATATTTATGAATGAGAAAAAAAACTACGCACATTAAACAAGTTATTGGTTGGGTATGTAATTTAGCTTAAAACCACCTATCGAGTTTCCAGAATAAGTTTGAGCAAGTATGGATTACAATTCATATTTCGATAACTGATCATAGATCAAAAGATAGATAAAATATCAAAATAAACAAATAAATAGTTTAACGCAAGAAATATTAATCAAAAATGTTGGAATATCTTATTTTATTGGAATTAACACATATATTTTTTTTTAAATTAGTAAATAAATAATTTTATTTAATTAAATCTGCAAAACATAGCCCTTGATTTCAAAATTAAAATAAAACGTTAATACAAAAGAATAGAAATTTGAGCACCTCAAGGTTGTTAGCAGAAAAGTAAAATTTGACAGCAGAAATATCTGAAAGTAACCAAGATTCTAATTTTTATAAATTAGTTCTTACACGAAACGAAGCGACTTGAAAAAAAAAGTGGCAGCATTGTTACGTTAAGAAATTAAATAAAACAAAATAGGCTGTCTTAAAGTTATGTATTTGAGTCTTATTACAACTTCGATATTTTTAAACTGACAAGAATGACATTTTTATTGGTTCGGCAAATATAATAATCGGATGCTCGAAATTGATTTTACACTGAAAAAAAATTAGGTAGGAAAAAGAAGATTTAACGAAAAGTAAATAATTTATTTTATTATTTTCAGAGACGATACATGCATGCTTATAAATATTTCAAGAATTTAATGAAAGACAACTATAAATAAAAAGAAAATATTTTCAATTTTCTTCTCAATTCCATCAAGAGTGTTTGCGTGTTATTGCATTTTTTACACAAGCTATTGAAGCTGTTATTTAAAATTAGCTATTGTTTTAAGAATACTAATGGTTGACATATTTCCAAAATGGCATTTAGAATAATGATTAATTAAAAAAAAATCTTATATATTGATGGGTGTTTTTTCTTTTTTTAATTTGGTTGAAAACATTAAGAATACGAGGGTGGGTGGAAAAGTTTCCAACTTCAACATGAAGATGGTAGGCTCGTCAATAAATGCTAGAAAATGTGGTTGCGCAATTTTTGACAAGTACTTATAGAAATTTCAGCTATTTTGGACGCGCAGTTAATGATTGACAATCGTTTGAGAGTCAATGTGAATCAACTTCCGAAAACTACAACCACTGACAATAACATATCTAAAATTCACTAAATAGTGCTAGACAACCATCGAATTAAAGGGAGAGAGGTAGCAGAGGTTGTAAATATGTCCAAAAAACCTTTTTGTCACATATTGAATCAAGATTTACTCATGAGAGAAAGCTGTCCGCGTGTTGTGTGCCGCTTTTGTTCACGTTAGACCAAGAAAGTGTTCTAAAGATCATTGCCAAAGCTCATCAGTTTAGGCGCAATAAAACAGAGTTAGTTTGTGGCTAATTAATATCTATAGATAAAACTTGGATGAACCATTATTCCTTTCGCTATCGGAGGGAGAAAAAAGAAGTGCTTCTCTAGGCCTTCGTCTTCTTACCGCGGAGTGTCACTCTGTGCCCAAACGATTTTAAATACTAAGCCTAACTCGTGAAAAAAATTCCTCTACAATCAGCTATTCATTAAAATATATTGGTAATTATATATCTTATTTAAAATGCATTATAAACTTAAAGTATACAAAAGAAGAAAAAAAAGATTTAATCGAAAATTGAATGTTTTATAGATAAAATTACATAAAAAATCATACTTATAAGAAAATACAAAATATATTTACATAAATTTCATGGTGTAATGATGTACCATTATATGGAATATACAGATATAAAAGATAAAACTTATTTTGTTGTATGTTATATTTATAAAAAAAAACAATTCTTGCATTGTCCAACTTAACATGTCTTACACACATGTTTTGACTTTCACGCAAGATTTTAAGCAAAGGGCACATCTTAGTCCCACCCCCCTTTTATTTTTACTTTAATGTCTATGTACAGATTTGGATTATTTTTGCTAACATTACTGTCAGATTCATTCATTATTCTGAAAATCTCAGTATCAGATAAATACTTTCTTTTCGTCATGACTGTCGCTACAAATAAAAACCGACCGAATGAAACGAAAAGCTGAGAACATTTGCTACCAATAGCCCTAAACCACACAAAGGACCATAAATTCTCCTTCGAACTTCTAAAAAGGAAGCAAGAAAGAAAAAAGCTAACCCAAAGCAAGTACACCCTTTAAATCATGTCATTATATTTAAAGAGCAGTGCCACAGCACGTGCTTTTAACAATTACTCCCCCTCTTGGTAGCCAGAAATGAAATCCAAGCCCATATCACCAAGGTCAACACTCAAAATAACCAATCTATATAGATTTCGTGGTATTGCAACGTTATATAGTAACATTAAAAAAATCAAATGAATCGTTCTTATCGAGCGTATCTCTATTGATACGCTGGGCACAGGAGAGCCAACATGAGCGTATCGCCCGTGGTACCCTGGAAGCGAACAGGTTATGTGCACAAAACAAAAATACAGTCAAAACAGTGGACTGCGGGGGGGGAGGGATTCGGCTCCAAAAATTGTAAAAACTGTTTTTTCTGCAGGAAACGTGATGGAGACGGTTTCTTGGGATAATCATAGAGCTATCTCTTCTTGCATCTTTGTTAGGTCGGAAACTTTTCAGCCCTTTCTCGTATTTGTGATCTTAAAAAGATATTTGGGTTATGCTTTAATAAAGCATTAGATAGAGGTAGCCAAGAAATTTCCGTATAAATATGTTTAATATCCATTTCATTGTATTAGAAACTAATTTATTTTGATCATTCTAACTTAATTTTATTAAATGCTGAAAACTAATTTATCGTCTTTAATAAAATCGTATTAATAAAAACTCAAAATTTGTCCTATGTAATCCAAACAAATATCTTTTTTCTCGTAAATACTTCTAAAATATCTCGCTAAAATGTCATCTTTTACATAATGTCAATATTTCGTTATGTATCAAGAAAATAGCTGAGTGAATTCGGTTGTCTATCGAAATCTCTGAACTCAAACTAACATTATGAAAATAACTTCAGTACCACTAAACTCAGGACGTTACTTCATTATCTGGAATCAATAAAATCCATTTCAAGCATCGTTTATGTTAGAGAAAACTACATTGCTGAAGTGATAATATTATTTTTAATTTAATAAATTGAACTTAAAATGTGTGTTATGTATAGATTTGCACAACATTAAGCCTTGTATTACAACTAGATAAACATTAAAAATAAGCTTCAATGATTATTGGATTTTTACTTCATTTGTATATGCAGTAATATTAAAAGAAATCGAATAGTATATAAATTTTTTCCAATAATAAGCAGTGGCCGCGGTAGTCTAGTGGTCATAGTCTTGAACTCATAACCTGGCGATGTTTCGTTAAGTTGTGGGTTCAATCTCCGATGCTAGTTATGATCCGTCGTGTAGGGGGGCTGATGACCGTTAGATAGGTCAAGGCTTCAATTTCTCTCTTTGAGTGATGTGGAAGTTTTCAGAGGAAGGAGCCAGTTCAGTTGTAGTCCATCTCACTTGTACGGGATTCGTAAGTACGATATTTGTCTCTAATAGCTCTCGTTTGCTTCTAAGAATGGCATGAATCAAACAAATGAAGGATTTTTGAGTTTTTAAAGAATGTTCTGTGAGTTGAATAAAGGGTGGCTTTACATGTTTTTATATATTTTTTTTCTTTATATTCGTTCATTAGTTCTAGTCAGTTTCCCTTAAAATATTAAATATTGTGCATATTTAGTTAGATTAAACTGTGTATTTATTGACATATTTTGCTTAATAATAAAAGCAATTATGTATTAAACAATATTTTAAATCAATCTAAATATCTAATGGGTCACAGAGATAGGAAATTACGAGGTCTGTCAACAATAGCCCTCGTGTTGCTTTTCAATACAACGTTAATAATAACCTATAATCCACTTGTTTTGCAATGTGGAATGCACTCAATTAACATCTGAGTTTACTTTGTTATTTTTACATTCAAATTTCCTATAAAATGAATCGTGATTACTCAAATTAGATTTATAGAAGTTAAGTGAACGAATTTAAAAAAATACTTTTAAAAGCAACGGAGAATTTGATATAAAGTTAATAGTAATTTGGTAGTGAAATGGCTAGTGGTTAATTATTATTCTGTTAATAGTGACGAAATTGATTTTTACTACAGATATTAAAATATATTACAAACGTGTTGAAATAGTATAGACTAGGAGAGATTAATTCTGCATATTTACATCCGATTAACAAATTAATGTAGTGCATATCTAACATTAAGTGAATAAATTGAGAACTTCTAATCTCATTAGTGTCTGTTTAATTTCAGTAGATATGATCACTAAAAATAACATATTTGATTATTGTTCACTTTTACATAATTTGAAAGTCTAATTGATATTTACAAAAATATTGAAAGTCTATAACCACAATTATATTATTTAGAATCATTTTGAACTATATAATATGAAAATTTTGTTTGTAAAAGTCTTATGTAAATAAAAAAAGCGAATTTCGTGTTATAAAAGTTATGGCACACAGCTTCACAAACGATTTAATTATGCAATCAAGACTCAATACAAAAATCAGTCAAGAAAGAATGAATACTCAAACTCAAACTGGATTTAATAAATATATTTGAATAATATATTAATTATCTGTTTTTCTTTGAATGGTGGAAATATTATATTTATTTATTATATTACGAATGTAGAGAGAAATCCTTTCTCCCGATGCTAACAAAAATTGTACTTGTTTCTCTAATCCGTAAAAGTGGATTTGAGTGAGGCACAAATATGCTGGATCCAATTTCAATCTTCTCAACCCTATAACTGAAAAACTGCATAAGTACCAATGTAGAGTCTACTTTATAACTATAAGCTTCAAACTCATCGCAATATAGGAACACATACATTCTTGTTATCCTATTTACCTGTCTCACCTCTTTCCTTATTAATTGCACTTTTATAACAATCACACACACACACACACACACACACACACACATATATATATATATATATATATATATTATAAGATTAATTATACATGTAATTAATCTTACAATTAAATTTTATTAATTTCCTATTCTTAACTATCACAGTGGAAAGATCATTATATTTTCTGATACTATTCAATTTAATCACTTTATTTCGTCAATCCTGCCCTACAAATCTGCATGATTCCTTATATTCCACGTTTCAAAGTAGTAGGAATAATCCTTATTAGGCATTTCATCTCCATATGAAATACCTAAAAGTCTGTCACCAAATTTAATGATGTACTCTCTCTCACTCTATTTGAACGTAAAATATAGAATAAATTTAAATCAGTATATTTCTTGAGCGATGACTTTAACAAAAGTAAAATCGTTAATTTATTTTAATTAACAGGCATAGTAGGTGCTCTTGGCTGGGGAAAGTTGTGAAATTATAATTTATCACTACACGAGAGTGTGAAAGGCCCTTGATATTCACTTGATATTCCATAAAGAAAGAGCGTAGAGGACCATCTCTCCAGGCAATAAGAAATACATTAGAGCTCTCTACATAGTTGATGTTGATATGTTGTCTTCATTCATAAAAATGTAACTGCAAAATGCCATTGCATCTGGAACCTTAGTGCAGACCAAAGAAAAGAAGCCTGAATCCTTCCAAATAACCACAGCTACGACGGTCAAAAAGAGACAAAGCTGGATATTGGTAAGAATTTTTCCCGTTGATTTCTCGGGTTAATATGTAAATCTGATTTCTGTCTATAATTATATTAACATTTCCTTTGGGTGAAGCTCTTCAAAATTTAATATTATAGTCTCTACATGATTCTAAGCTCCTGGTACTTTATGTCGTATTATATTAAAATCTATTACCACCAGCTTTCAGAAACAATGTAAGCCAACTCTAAGAAAAAAAAATACCTGTAAAATGAGTTATAATATCTATAATGGAATGGACTGAAAGTAATTTATTAAATGTTCCAAATTTAGTGGAAAAAGCGCAGTGGAAAAAGGATTTCTCAGAATCAAAGTTATTACAAAAATAATCTGCCAAAGAGAAGTCGGAGGGAGAGTCTTTGAAGGTGTCTAAGATAGAACGGGCTGGAGAAAGCATATTAGAGACTTGTTGTTATTGATAGACATGAGACTTACAAGCGATAATTGATTTTTGTGTTAGCAATAAATAAAAATAGACGATAAGCTGCCGACAATTGAGGGACGACAGTAGAGGCTCATTGCCTCTAGCGGTCGACTTTATCAAAGAATCTAAGTAAACTGAGATATAAATCATTAAAGAAAGGTATTATGAAAGATATAATACAGAATAGAGTTACCTGCTTTATAAGAAGAACAGAGCCCTCACCGTTAGGGCAATAGATGTGAATCTTGAAAGAAAGGATGATTTCTTCTAAACTGAAAAGATCTAGAAATACCGCTAAAGCGGTGATTTAAAGGAAAGAGAAATAGTTGAGTATATATCCCATAAATACTTCAGAATAAGGAGGGCTAGCGTTTATTTCATTTGCTTTTGACACATTTCTCCATCCCATATGTGAGAGGGTATGTTTCGAATGCTAACAAAATTAAAGTGGATGGCTAGTTTCCGAAATGGAAAAAAACGAAAATTCTCACTGAACGAATCTGAAAATAGCTCCTTCATCTAGATTGGGTTTAGAAAATGTCAATTAATTCAGGCTTTTCTATTTTTTAATCCGCATTGCTAATTCTTCAACTGTGTTCAAGGAACAATCTATTTTTCTTCAGATTTTTTAGTAAAATTCAAAAACTTGAAAGGACAATGCTGTTTCAGGATTTTCTCTTCCTTAATTACTTCCTAAAATGGATTTGCTCTCTCATTGTTATCTGAAATCAAAATGTCAGACACGGAAGGATTTCTTCCATATCTGTATTTTCATTTTCAATTCTCAAAGTGTCATCCTCAATTACGTTTAAATGGATTAATCTATTCTGGAAGGATTTTTTAACGTATTAGAAAGAGAGAAAAATAGCCACGTACAAAATAATAACTTCAGTCGTCTTTCGTTCTGTTGAACTTTCTCCAGAATCCAACATTGGTTGCAAAACATCATCGAGCAATACGTTGCTCATCTAAAATATGATGTAATAAAAATACCCGTTGAAGAATATTTCATAGATACAGAGCAGACAGAGATATAGTAAGACTTCAAAAAACATATGTATAAAGAAAAACGTTTTTTGATAATATTTCAACCAGCAAATTTGCAACGAAAAAAAATTCAAACTTGCAGATAGCTCCCTAGCCAGCAAATGTGCAAATGCTCTTTAAGCTGATGCTTATTGTTTCGAAGTATTATTGCAACAAATGAAGCTGTTTTATTGTTTAGTTTTAAACATATGTAAAATGCATATGAATGTTTAGAAATTTGGTTACTTGTTTGCTTAAGCCTAAGCAAATACTCGTTAATTTAGCACTTTGTTGTATGAAGAAAAATTGTTTTTTGGATAATTAGGAACAATCGGATGATTTCTATAGAATTTATTACGTAACTAAGAAAAAAATCGAGGTTTTTAATTATATTTTGCATGGTTTATTCATCTTCGGTACTGATTTCAAAATGATGGAAAACACTTAAATTGCATGTAAACTTTAATGTTAATCAGATGTATTGTAATTTCTAAAATTACTAAAATCCCTTATAAAACAGTTTTATTTAACGTAGCTTCTTATATTTCATTTGTCGTATTTTTAATCACACAAATTAAAAGATCAGTATAATGTTTTCTTCTATTCTCATTTCTATGGTGTAAGTGAGGGAAAAGCATACAATTGTATATGTTGCCCATATAGAAGTGCACTTACAGTTTGTTGCTTTTACACAATCTTTATTTCAAAGAAACATGTTTTGAAAATTTTTCACAAATTTTCCTAAAGTAAAACGATTTTATTTAAAATAAAAAAAATTAAACAATATCATATTTGTGGATGCTTAAGTATTTAACATCACTTTTCATATACGTATACACTCATCAAGCGCTTTATTAATGTTATATCAAAATAAATTTTTAAAAACATTGTTCATATAAAGGGTATTAAAAATTATCGCATTTATAAAGAAGAAAGTAATATCAATATTTGATATTCTGACAATATGCAAACATTGATTCATTAAATGAAATGTCGGATAAATAAATGTTATTTTGGATACGAGACTTTATTTTTAAAAAATTAGGAATAAATTTAAAATAGATAATTTTTTGAGTCACAGTTATGGAAAATTTTGAGTTTTTGTGTTTCATAGCATTTAATACTTTTTATTTCATTCAAATGTAACTGCAACAAGCGAGTGGTTAATGGTCTCAGGTTCGCTGGTGACGTTAATGTTCATCGAATTAAGGGATCGATTCTAAAACTGATAAAGACCCACCATGTAGAGGAACTGATTTACATTATATCCCTCGTGGCTCCATGTTGTAAATTTGGCTTTGTGTGGAAGTTTGGATTGTGAGGTTTTAACTCAAGTGTTGTCCATATAATTTAGTCTAGGTTCGAAGTCATGGATTCAGTTGTCAATAACCCTCGAATTACCTTGTCGTCTATCGCTACGACGTTAAATTTTCATCCATATATTTAGAGGAACGATTTATGATAAATTTATTGATAAAAAATCATAATGCAAAAATTTCAGCTAATTTCTTCTTTTATGCAAGCTTACACAATTATGTATAATAAAATCAAGGTATATATTGAAAAAAAAAAAATATCAGCCACTTAATTTAGTGTAATAAGTTTTAAATAAAGTAAAATAAACTAGTCGTGCGCGCGTAGATAGTAACTTCCAATAAACAAATTAATCTCCAAGCTACTTAAAAAATACTAATGACTCAGTGAAAAACAGGGAAATATTTGATATCGATGATTTTCAAAGACATTTCCATAATACGTTTTTCCATTAATTAAACATCCATTGTAGTGATGATCAATTCAATAAGACAAACTCGCAGGAACGAAAATATTTATCCGTTTAATAACAAAGAATAATAAGAAAAAAATGGTGAGAAAAGAAGGCGAAAATTAATCAATATATTTTTGAGAGAAATCGCATTCTCGTGCATATTTAATATTCAGATGTAATCTAGCTCCTGAAAAAATAGTAAAACAAAATTTATGACACACAAAAAAAAGATCTATGGAAAGAGAAAAGAGATAAATGCACTCCATCAAGTAATTTCTAATATATTTAGCCTATAATTATTTACACTGTGTGAATCAAAGTTTCCAGCAATTATCTGTAAGCCCAGACAAAGCAGTTTTGAATTTCCAGTCAGAAATCGATAGCTTTTATACTAACTAAACCTTAATCGTTAAACAGATTTTTTGAAACGCAGGTACCCATAAATCATATGCAATGTCAAATAAATTATATAAGATCAGGAGACCAATTTTTAAACAAAAATACACTAATTCAAATTGTTTTCCACACACAAAACAGACGTCATACACACACTGGCATATATATATGTATATGTATATATATGTATATATATATATATATGTGTGTGTGTGTGTGTGTGTGTGTGTGTAGTAGTAGTAGTAGTAGTAGTAGTAGTTGCCTTGTGTTCATGGTCGCCAACCATCGTTATTTTTGTGGAATCGTGGATTCGAATCATAATGGCACTGAAAGCTTGCCATACGTTGATGATGGCTCACATTAAATCTTCTCAGCACATTAAACGTATTAAGATTCCAAGTCCTCTCCTAGCTGAAGTTTGCAAGTTTTGAGAGAGAGGTGTCAGTTTCAGTATCCTTCTTGCCACTCGGCGGTTATTCAAAATTACAAAATCTTTCTCCAATAGGCTCCGTGTTGCTTCTCAGGGCAACATTAATAAATTATCAAACTCATTTGAAAATAGAGATCTTAATTGAAAGTTCAAAAACTGCTTACAAATTGCACAAGCACTCTATGCAAATTGTAAACTCATTAAATTTTAAGCCTGATGACTCAAATTGAAAATCATTTCAATCCGAAACGGAAAATAAATTTTCTAACGTAAGTCATCGTTTTTAGATTATGATTTTACAATTAAAAATATGTCGTGTTTTAAAAAAGAGCTGATGAAAAAGAGTTTTTTTTTAAAAAAAAAATGGACTGATTAATCATTTTAAAAGTTTGAAATTTATTTTATGTGAATAAAATGACTAAATTAATTAGTTTTAGCCTAGTCAAAATGTTATTTTGTTAACCATTCCTCATAAACTTTTTTTTTGACTAAGATGTTCTAAGGCTGTAATTGATGAATTCCTGTTAAGTAGATATTGCTTCTTTCTTCGGATCACTAAAATTAAGGGATACACTTTTAGTTTGTAGATCTCAATATTAGTAGTAAAAAAGAAATTTATTTTAATTTTTTAAAATAATTTATAACAAATTTTTTGGGCTCTATTAACCATGATATTGTATTTCAACACTAAGAAATTTTTTCTTTTAAATTTTATCAAAATAATTTAAGACTCTTATAATTATTATGTAATTATTCCATAAGATATTTGTTTTAAATTGATTATTATGTTTTTAATTCTGTAAACCAAATGTAAAGAGCGTTATAACTATATCATGGAAGAGCAGCTTAAATACATTTCTGTGTATCTTTATTAAAGTAACCGAGACACTACAGTAATTAAAAATTTGCTTTTAGAAAATTTACTGTAAATTATTAATTATGTAAGATTTATTACTTAAGAAAATGTTATAAAATCCTTTCTAAAACAATTTTAAATTGTAAACATACGTTCCCCGGCAGATAGAAAAATATTTTTATGTGCATTTTTCTTTCTTAGATTGTTTTTTTTTTTTTTATGATTCTGGTATATTTTGCACAAAAGCTGTTTTGTCCATATTACTAATACTTCGTACATTACGAAATGGAGCTATTTTCTGAATGGGGAACATATTATTTTTTTAAAAAAACACTCACAAAAAACTTAAATATTGAACAATATTTGAATTAAAAGTATGAGTAATTTGAATTATAAAATTCATAAATTTTTAAAATTTATTCAATTTAGATTTTAAAATTGTAATTAGAGTAACTGTGCAAAGTGTACAATCTCAACATATAACTTCCATTGTTTTTAATTTGAAGAAGTAATGATTACTTAAACTTGACATAATCTGAGCTCATTTTGCTTTTGGAAGGCACCTTGGTTTCTTAACGACTAGCTTGTATTTTTAAGTACAACCTTGTAAATTTTTTTCTCTTGACGACAGACTTCTAAATTAAAAAACCGTTTTAAGAATTATTACGTTTTAAAACTTTACTGATCATTGTTTTGAAAAATTTATTTAGTGTCTTTTTCGTCAGATACACATAATTATTTTTGTGAGATCCAGACGATATTTGCTTTAAAATGATTTTCATATGCTTGAGTGTAGTTCACATAATAATATATGTTTTTATTGATTTTCAAATATTTAGTTATTGCATTATTATCCATTCAATATTTGTTTTGTATTGCTTTTTATGTGTTCAAATATTTTAGTTGATTGAGAAATTATTGAATATGACTTTAGAGGAGGGTTGGCAGATCAGTTCTCGTCCTTGTCTCTTAATAATGGCTCAAAATTATGAGGTCCATTGTCATTAGCGGTGATATTAACGTCACACTAGAAACAAGACGAGGGGCAATGGAACTCGTAATTTTCTACCTCGGTCAAGTGACGACGACGACACCTGAGCTGGCACCTCTCTCCTAACTTCCACACCACACCTTAGGAGTACATAATACCTAGACAGATTTAAGGTGCTTCAGCCCCGACTTGACGCCCTCGACTCGAAGGAAATCGCATGTCAGCTACCGTGACCACTAGGCTACCGCGGCCCAATAGTCAACAACCATCAAGTTGCTTCGAAGTTCGACGGTAACGTATTAATTATTATTCAAATTCAGTTAAGTTTATCTGTTCTAATTGACAAATCGGTTTAGAAGGAGATAAAATCAATTATACTCGTGGAACATATTCATCTGTAGATCATGGTTCAAAATAAGTGTTCTTTCTTTAATTGTTCTGTTCTAGAAGAGAGTCAAATTGAATAAATGAAACTTTTGTCCCTAGAATATACATAATTTTTTATAATATTTTTTGTTTATCAACAAACTGAATTTCTAGCCATAAAAATTCCTACTAAACTTTCCAGTTTTTTTTCCAATAACAGTAAGATTAAGGGAAGTTAATTCAGACTGACAAATACATTTCTACTTTCCCTTGACTGTAAGCCTCAATTTAGAATAACAAAAAACTCTTCGATTTATATTGTTATTTTAGACTAACAAATATTAACAATTTTCCTTAACTCTATAGGATGTTAATTCAGATAAGTAATAATCCATTTTTATTAGAACAATTGTTGCTATTTTAGATTAGGAAAGAAACACACCATTTTTTTTCCTTAAGCGTAGATGTTATTTTAGGATAGCAAATACTTCTTTTCATTAAGGATACCGAAACACGTGATGAGTTGTGGAATACTATATTAAAAACTTTATTTTTGTAATATATTTCTTTACAAATTATTGGTAGAACTTATATTTTTATGTGCCTAATAATAATACTTTAATCATTCCATAGAACTATAAAAGTAAATTTTTTTTAAAGTTTTTTTAAAAGTTTTAAAAGTTTTTTTTTCCTTTTAGTTGAATATGCACTTGATATGTGAGATATATTTGCATTTAGGTACCATTTTAAAGAAAAATATCACACAATATGATTCCAAATCCCCACCCTTCTCCTTCTACAAAGTTTCCTTATGCACATAGTGAACCAAAAATAGTTTTTCTATAAGTAATATCAAGTTTTAGAAATTATACTAAGTTAAAAGAAATAATTTTTGTAAGAAAAGAGGAAAGAAAAATAAAATTCCAAAATTACGAAGTCAATTTCAAAAGTTAAATTTTATAATAAGAAAGTTCCAAATTCAGTATTTTAATGTCTACCGCATGCTCTGATATATTTAACTGTAAGTGTTATTTTAGACTGCAAAGTATTACGAAGTCTTTTTAGCTTCTCATATTTTCTAAACTACTTTTTTCGAAATGCACTATTTTTCAAATCACCTGAAAGAACTTAAAAAGTCCTGATTCTTCACTCGTGTTAAATTCTCCCCTATCAAGCACAATTCAATAAAACGAAACACCTCTATTGCAGACGACAGGATAAAAAAAAAAGACATAAATGCATCCAGTGTAGTGTGATTTATCGTTGCGTGATGCAGAGGTATGCATATCACTGATATGCCTCCGCAGAGTAACTTCGGTTGCAAAGCGATCTATCACTTTAGCGTGTAAAGGGAAGGCAGAGCTTTGAGGACATTTGGGTGTGACATTCGGCGAAACCTAAGATATTTGTCAAGCTTCACTTTGGAGATGTTGTCGTATATTTTATTCTTGTGCATATTTGCGGTGCACATTGTGGTTGTGTGAAGGATTAATGAATGAAAAATGAGTTTTGCTTGTGCGTGTGTGGTAAAATTTGAGATAGGATTGCTGTGAATAACTAAATAGTCAGTTTGTCTTTAAATTTATTCAGTCAAAGAGTTTGAAAAGTATATTATTTTTCAAAATTAAAATTTTTCTTATTGCATTTGGGACGTTGAGATATTCGCAGTTTTCACTTTACATACCTCGGGCAATTTTTGGTAAATTTAATTGCATGAAATTACAATTTCTTCCTAACCCAATGAACTTTATTAGGTAAACAAGATGGAGATTAAAAGTGTAATAAATTGAATTAGAGATCGCGATGTATAAATGCAAGATAACTAATAGTAAAAGGATGGTAGGTAGAGGATATTGATAAGTTGACAAATGTAATCAATAGCTTACGTTGGAAGTGAATCTGCTATAATTGAGAAGTGCTTAACACAGAGGGAGTGATTTGGTGAACTAAAATATTATTATTAGAATATGAACTAGGATTAACTGAATTTTGATGGATTCGAGATGCAGATAGAGAGGGATCTTAGATATTCTAATTAAACTGTGCTATCTTTCGCTTGCGTATCATGAATTGGAGTCTTGGAATCATTGGTAGATATGTTATAGATTTAAATAATCAAGGAAATACGCAATACATTCTTCACTGGAAGAGATATGTGTTTACTGAAGAAACATTTTATGTACAGCACATAAAATATTTAAAAATCTTATGAATATAAATCATAATCAGTGAAAAACATTTAATACGAAACTGAGGGAATTGAAAAAAAATTTTCATGTTAAATGAATTTCGTGTTAACCGATGAATGCAAAAAGAACTTTTCACAGCTTCCAATGTCATCAAGTTATTTTTGTTATCTGCCTTTTTTTACTCAAAATTCACTAAATTCAAACTAAAATCCCCTGATTACTCAACACAACCATCATTATCACTCACATTACTCAAAACAACCATCACCGTTTTCTTACGCTAAACAGTAGTTTGAAATATTTTGTCAATGTCAGTGTATCTACCTACCCAAGAACAAACAGCAGTCTAGCAACACTGGCAACAGTTCTCTATTTTGTTCGGTCTAACAAAAAATAAGCCAAAAGCTTCAATCTAAAGCTTCTTGAAACCAAACATTATTAGCTGTAATTTACAATTTTATGCACATAAAGATCAATTAATATGCAAAATAAAATTTAACCATATATCTCTGTACATTTCTTATTATTAATTAAAACTTGACGTTGCCTTCTTGATGTATATTATTTTGTGGGGGACCAAAATATTATTTCGTGTCATCCGCCTTTCATGTAAAGCTTTCATCTGTTAAAATATTTTCGCTGCCCTTAGTTTCTTTACACTTTAATTTCGGCAACTAATAGATAACGTATAAATTCATTAAAACTGCACTCACATTATGCAATAAAATAAATAATTGAGAGAAGCCTTAAAAAGTTTGTCATGTTTTTCTTAAAAGTAACAATTTACATTTTTCTATTACCTTATTCATTACTATTATGAATCTTGTATATATTATAGAATATGACGTTTATTATTCATTCATTTCTATTAATTTAAAGCAATTTCTCTACAAGATAGAAACAAATTAGCCCATATATAAATGCTTAGCAAATAATGACAATATATTCTTATGATTTTTAAAATTGCAAAATTTTTCATTCGTAGAACCAAATGTTCTATACTTAATATTACTGCATACCATTACAATACCAGAATTTGTTGATGAATTATAACTATGCATTTGGAATTCAAGAAAGAGCTGAAATTGAAAATAAATCTCCAGTGTCAAAGGCGAGATGTGTTCATTTCTGCTAATTAAAGACATTAATTGATGTTCATAAATCTTTTAATCGAAATTCGAAAGACTGAAATTAAATGTTTTGATGTATGAAGCGTAGAAGATACTTTAAACTGATCAGTACAAACGGATCCATTTAACTCAGGAGTCCACATAGCTCACTATTTTACCACGGCTTTCTTTTTATGAGATACAGATTCACTCTTTTTCATATTAAGTCAGGATCTCCTCTTGAGTGCAAACAAGAATTCCATTTTTGATCCTTTCTATTGAATATATTGTATAACAAATGTATCATGTAGTTCCAATTTGCAATGACAAATATACTCTGAAGGAATAATAATAGAAACATAAGAAACAAATGTGTCAAATGGTGTTTGCGCACCCAAAATGAATGAAAAAAGCGAAAGGGTAGATTAGAAATATTTTACAAAAACAAAGTCATCTAGTCCCCTGATCTTAAGGGACAAAGGAAGACATTTATCACATAAGAGGGAAGATATGTAATTAAAATTAAACCAAACGATAAATTATGTTATTAAATTGAATATATTTAAGCTGAATGTAATTAAAATTAATGCAAACGATAAATTATTAAACAACGGATTTGGCGACTAGGCGGGGAACTTGGCTTAAAATTTAATTCTTTAAATAATGAGCTTTAATCCATTAATTTTCATTATTAATAATTAAATTATCGCATTGTCATCAAAAACGATCTTGTACAGAAAATTTCAGCGCAATCGAAAGCTTTAAAATGGGAGAATGAAGCTTTTAAAGTTTTGAACCAAAGTTATAATTGACCCAAAGTTATAATGTGAGAAAAATAAAACCCATTAAAAATCCGACTAAGTGGATATGAACGAAAGATTGTCTCTGAGACGCATCCCTTGAATGTTTGGACTAATATATATTGTTTGAGGTGAACATTTTAGTACTTTTCAATTGTCCTTTTTTTAATTTAACTGTTTAGGTTGGATATGAATCAACCTTTTTTAATTTTTTTTGGAAAGTAAACTGTTTCAGTATGTTCTTTTTTGTACAAGATTATTTTCAGGATCTCACGGTTAGTGGATTAGTTGTATTTTATAGGTCCACCCATTTTTATAGGTCAAAATTTAACAGTTAAAATGATTTTTCTTTCATCAACATTTCTAAAGGCCTATTTAAAATAAGTTTTGTAAACTTCTTTACACTTCTTCTTCCTCTGAGTCGTTTTTATTTGCTGCAAAAATAAGTCGGTTATTCGCTCATTCTAAAGAAACATTATTTATTAAAATTTGAAGCATAGAAATGCAAGAAAATCGCTTAAAATTGTAACTATCTCACTCCACATCTTTATTTGTGTTCATTTAAAAATATTTTTTTAATCCAATACACTTTCTTCAAATCTATTCTATCCATAGCGCTGATATTTATACGTTATGAAATGAGGTTACTTTTTGTACAGTATGAAAGTAAGTTCTTAAACAACTTTTATAGATTTTCAGTAATCCAAAATTTCTATATAAAAATTGGGGGAAATTTTATGTTATAAAACTATTTTCAAATTTTTTTATTAAATTTTAATTTTGAAATTATAATTATACTTAATGTTTAAAAAGAAAAGTTTGTAATAACTCTTCAAATGTGTTAAGTTATCAATTCAGTGGATTATATACAAGAAGCTGCTAAAGATAAATGCACGACTTATTAATTTATATGTACCTATTAGTTATTGTTCTCATAAGTAATTATTTTTGTATATAAAGGTGATTTTCTGTACTGAAATAGATTAAAAAAATATTGTTCAGTGTTATGATATGCTCTGTTTTTCAATCAAAATGTAAGAATTATTTATACATAGTATCAAATAAGCTCATTTATTCTTGCCGAAAGCTTTTAATTTACCTTAATGTTTGAAATAAATAGATAAAAATAATTTAATATTTTTATACAGAATAAATGACAACCTTACAAGCTCAACTCAGTGTTATGATATGCACTGTGTTTCAATTGAATTGTAACGATCATTTAAGCTAAGCGTCAAATAAGCTCATTTATTTTTGTCGAAAGTGCCTTATTTAGCTTGATGTTAGAAGTAAATAGTTAAAATTCATTTAATCTCTTTTTTGTAATGAATAAATGATAACCTTGTAAGTTGTGTTCATATCGCGGCAAATTAATTGTAAAATGGAACCTATGAAAGTATAAAATTACTTACAATAAAAGAAAGTATTTTCTTCATTTCTGCGAATATGTTTTTGAACGAATTAGGAAGCTTTCACCCAAAAATGAATAATTGTTAGTAGTAATCCTTTTGAATTGGCATATTTTGAGAGATCTATATTTTTTTTCTAAATGTTTTTAACATTTTAAGAATAAAAATCATAATTTAGAAATTCAAATCCTTTTTTCCTCTACGTTTTCACATATTCCTGCTAATTTAATGTTCAGTTCGCAAGTAAGAATTAATTAGCCACTCAACGGTCTATTGTTTTAGTTCGATCCCTTTTCAAGTACAAGGTCACTTATCAATTTTTTATTGTTTGCTTCAATTTTAATTACATTTAGCATAAATATATTAAATTTAATAGTTTATAAATTTCCTTTAATTTTTATTGCATGTAGCTTAAATACATTTTTCCTTTAATTTTAAGGCTACACGGTACTCTTTTTCAAAAATTTTTTTTGGAGACAGTAATATTAAAAGTAATTTATGTATTGTTTTCATACTATATTATTAAACTGATTCTGAAAATAAAAAGTCAATTTAACTAGTCCTTATTTTAAAATTTAAAAAAATTTAAAAATTTTGAAGTTTTTTTAAACCCTTATAAAATACACAATTTTTGAAATTTTTTAATTATTTTGAGTGATTTATATTTCATACATTATTGCAAACAAAAGTTAGTATGGATTTAAAAATCTGTTCCCTTGTTGATTTTTAATAATTATTTTTCTAGCTAAACCTGGAAAAAACAGGAAAATTTTTAAAATATTAACTTTAACATTTTTTAAAAAAATAACTAGGGATCCCAGACCTAAATCCATACTAACTTTTATAGAACACATATATCTCAGTATGTATAAAAAATTTCAAGACTCTATCTTGAACAGAAAAAAAGCCTTAGGGATTAGAAAACACTTACATCTTCAAAAATAAAAGTCTGAGAAAAATGCATTTAAAGTTTTTAAAGGCATAAAACAAAAACTAATAATGCTTGCAAAGATCTAAATTTTTAATATATTATTTAACTACTTATATAATATATGAAAACACTACTTTAATTAAATATTATGGCAAATATTTTTATTTATTCAAAATATGTTATTGCAAAATATCGATATAGCATTTGTTACGACGACAGATTATTCAGCTTAAAGTTAACATAATAATTTCACAAAAGTTTTAAAACACAATACACTTATAAAAAATAATAATGATATAAATAAAAGTTTAAAAAAAGTTAAAAACTACCAGGTTTGTACATAGCACCTAATTTTTTCTGAATTTTAAATCGACGCAATTTAGCAAGTTTTATTTTTTTCTGCGCAACTTTAAAATTTGCAGATTTCCTTTTCTTTCTGAAATAGGTTCTCCTACAATGAATAAAGTACACTAAATGTTCTGATGACAAACTTGTTACAAATTCAATTAGCATCCTGAAATGTTTTTAGAGCTTTTAATGTTCCAACAATAAATTCAGGTATTGCACTCGACATGGCAATCAACACGACTCCTAGAAGCTGTATTTTCTTTGGAATATTTGTCCCATATCATCGAATGTAATGCTTCATTAGAATTATGTGTCAAACCTCTGACACATGTGCTTAATAATTCAGTTGATGCTAATCGCTGATAAATAGGCAAGATTTTGGGCAAATATTCTTCGTTGATTGTTATTTTTACCCAATCTTTGTGAATACCTGATTTTTTTCCACGTGATAATGATAACTGGTAAAAACACCAAGAGTCAAAGAGCAAGATTGTGTCCCGGAAACTAATACTCTCAGATCTTTCCCATAATTTCACAGCTGCATTTACTTCCATTGCACTAGATGATCCGACATGTGTTGTACTACAAACATTTTGTTGTCCTTTGTACCAAATACGAAATTCAGCACTTTCTTCTCCAAGCTCAAATTTAGTCTGTTCACATTCTCCACGTCGCTTTGACATTACTTCGTAGTCTATCGCAAAGCCAGTCAGCAAGTCGATAACATATCCTATTCCGATATTTGACGTTGACGTATGTTCTCTTGTCAACCAGCTTCCATCATATGACATTCCAATACCGACTATATCTTTATCATTCCTTGAGCCCTACGTCTCAATGACATCTTTACGAATATAAAGCAACGGCTGATTTGACCCAACAAGATGTCCAATCAGAACTTTTGGCTCATAATGTCTTTTATAAGTTTTACTAAACATTATATTTCAATTCATATGCATGCAGAATTTTTCCAACGATGAGTAGCCAAGTCACAAACTTAACATACCTTGCACTAATCTCATATTTACATCAAATGGAACATTAAAAAATTGATGCTTGCTAACATTTGATATTTGATGTAATATAGCATCAATTAATTGTTATGAACATGTTTCACTCTAGGTTTGGTCACAATTAACACATACAACATTCATTTTATATGCAAATCCATTTCTTTGACCATAGCAAAGTTTTAAAGATGCAATATGACAAATATTGCTTAAATTATCTGTAAACAAACACTCAGTATCCACTATAATGTAATTTGAAACATACTTTTATCTGCAGCACTCGTATTCAAAACATTTGTTTTCTGAAGTTTTGTAGTTATTTAGAATTGTCATTTTTAGCAGTACTCCATCTCTTAGAAATGTTGCTTCTCTTCTCAAGCTATGAAAGTTTTGTCCGCGGAATTTTCTCAACAGAAGAAACTTAACTTAAACAATTTAAAAAAGCTTTTAAATTATAAAAATTATATGCAGAATAAATATTGGTCTTGAGAAATACCTTTTCTTATCAATTTTGGCTAAGTAACTATAAGCACATCAAGAACTCAAAATATAAACAAACATAAATGATTTTAGTAGTGAAAGTTAAAGTTAATATCTACTTCTCTGCAAGTATCGATATTATTTAAAAAATATCAGTTATTAATTAAATTTAAGAATGGAAAAATGCTTTAAAATGAAACCGAAACTAACCACGCACCCCTCAGCTGTCAAAAATAGTGACTGACAATGCTCAGAAAACTTCAAATATCTTAAAAACTAATTGGTTAATAGATCTAAAATTTGGGGCCAAGATTCCCAAATGTATGGGCTACAGGAAAATGCAAAAAAATTTTTTTCGATAAATTTGTCATTTTTAGGGTACTGTGTAGCCTTAATTACATGTAGCTTAAATATATTCAATTTAATAATTTATCATTTACTTGAATTTTAATTGTATTTAGGTGATATAATATTCAATCTGATAATTTATTTCTTTTAATTTTATTTTATTTAGCTACCCTAGGGGCTATTGTTTTAGTTGAATCAATTTTGCTTACCAGATTACTTTTCAATTTTTAATCATTTGCTTTAATTTCAATTACATGTAACTGATATAACATTCAATTAAATAATTTATCATTTGCTTTAATTTTTAATTACATTTAGCCTAAATATATTCAATTTAATAAATTATTGTTTCCTTTAATTTTAATAACGAAAAATTTTACTATTGTCAATTTCTCGATATTTCTTCATTTTCTTTGATTTTTTATATAATTGAGTAATTTCATAATAATTATAAATAAAGCACAGCTTGGGTGGAAAAGTCTGGTATTTGCAAAACTTTGCATAGAAATTTTATATATTTGTTTTTGATTATAATTTAATAATTTATCAAACAATAAATATAAAAGTTAAATAATAATTTTGAAAAAATAAAGGAAAAATCTAGAAGAAAGAAATTCACAGTATAAAATCACAAAATTCGTTCATGCAATTTCAGGCTATTTTAGAAAACTCTAAAGGCTGTGATATTTTATCCGTTATGCTGAATTTCAGAAATATCTATTTCCTTAAGAACGTAAGTATGACTTTTCAATACTTGAAATTATGTTCCAAAATATGGTGTATTTAATGATGAATTTTGTATTTAGTAAAAATCATTTTTGTCGTGTGAAATGAAAGTAAAATTAGCACATGATAATGCTATTTAATAAGGCATCGGAACTTTCTAAAAGACTCGAGAAATAAGAATCGTTGAAAATGAGATTTCGCTTCGCTCTTACATATTTGAAATGAAGTCCCTAATTGGGAGAAAATACTTTTCATGCCTAACGGAGTCCCTAATCAGATAAATCTAACACACAAGAGCTATGTCATTAAATTAAACTGAAGAAAAATGATAATGAGCCTGTGACATACATTTATATATTCTTTAACAATTTATTACAATATCTTTAACATTAACGAAAACATCTTTTACTCGTAGATTTCAAGCTTTCCAGTCTTTTGGATTTTAAATTCTCTGTTTCAAAAGCCAAATCCTTTCATAAATGATTATCAAGCATTATTTCTTCATGAGAGTTTATCTATACTGAAGCTTAGAATTGAAATGGAATATTGATTTTACAATATTGCATGATTCATTTTAATCTTGATTCAAAATGTGAAACAAATTAATATTTCTCAAGAAAAGAAATCTGAATACAAATGTGAAATCTTGGTGATATTTGTTCTCTAAAGTTTCATCCATTATTAAAATAAGTAAATAAAAATCTTCATAATGCTTTGAATACATTTCCAGTAAAGTGTAATTTCTCTAACATTGAAAAGTCAACCAAGTAACAAAGTTAAAGCGTTTAGAAAAACTGTATGGAAATTGATTACCTCTTATTTGATAAATGACTCTCTTTCCAAGATATTCCAATAGTCATTTATCACAACCAAAAAGCGCTTTTCCTTCCCTTATTTGCTCTTAAATGATTATAAGTATTTTCGTCTTAAAGCGACAAGCATTTTATGTTTCATTTTCCGCAAAATAATCTCTGTGAAGTTTTAATTATAGTAAAGCTACCATAAAGCATGAATATTGATGTACTTAAATACTTCAATTATTGTATCTTAAAAGGTATAGTAAATTGCTTTCTTTTAGTTTTGTCATATATGTAGAGTAATTTATCATTACACTGGAAAAAAAACTTTGCTTTAGATAACTAAAAAAAAAATTCTACTTCATTTGCGGTTTTCTCTAGTAATCAGGAACATAGATTTCGTGAACAAAATTTTATGATCGAATTTTCTCAATATACTTTGAGCACATAATTAATTCATAAATATAATAAGTAATAGTTGAAGAGTTAGTCATTTCGCCTTAAACATGTTCGAAATTATTTATTGTTGTTTTTAAATTTAAACATTCGTGTCATTATTTATACGATGGCGGTAGAAAACGGACACACCCTGTTAATGGAAAATAGGCTTTATGAATGGGAAATGAGATAGAAGTAAGTTTATGTAGCATTGTCCATTGACCATTTTTCCATTATTGTAAGAAGTTTTTTTGTAAGAAGTAAGAAACCCTTCGCATCCCAAAATTTCGTAACCATAACATTTCCTCCCGATGACGCCAACTACATATTCATAAGAAGGAACCGTTTTCGTTTTTTTTTATTATTATTATTATTGCCTGGTTTCCGGTACAAAATTATTAATACATTTTCATCGATTTAGACCTCTGGACGCAAAATGATAATGTCGATTCGACGCTGCAGCAATCACATATTGGACTGGTAGGAAATGAATACCAAATCCGACGTATCAATGTCAATATAATTTTAGCACAGTTTAATATATGCCAAAACAAAATGGTAGCTTCAGTCTCCTTAGAAACGCCATCTGTCGTCAAAAACAGATATTTTTTCATCAACCCTTGTGGTATGAGTTTACAAAATCTCATTTATATTTTTCTGACGCGGTGTTTGTATAAATGATGCTTATTTCTTATCTTTTTCCTCTTTTTTTATTTTTTATTGATTGAATAATATTTTATTATTTATTCATTTGCTTTTATTTATATGATTTACTTATTTAATTTTATTTATATTTTTACTTTATTTATTTAATTTTATTTATATTTTTTATTTATTTATTTTATTTAATTTATTTA
>BMAW01004881.1:0-17727 GCA_019974015.1 Nephila pilipes | reverse complement strand
GAGTTAGTATCTCTTCACGCATATAAAACTCTCTTTTAACTATTCTGGCTTTTCAAAAGGCATTGCGCAGTGAACTTAACTAAATCGTAGCACACAGCAACAGAAAATAATACCTTTGCTGTTCAAATAACCAAAGAGGCGCATTTTTTGAATGTCGAGTCCCTACAGAGGAAAGGAATCCAAGAGAAACAAAATATTTCTATTCATTCTTTGAGTTAGATTTAAGTGTTACATTGGACTTGAAAATCGTAACGAATTTCGAAGTTTTTTTCATTTCTTTCTGTAGTACCTATTTTTACGCATGCTTGTTCGGAAGAACTGCTTTAGAACATTTTTTTTGTTCAATGAAATAAAATTATTTGCGAATCATGCAAATTGACTTCGAAAGTCACTCGAGTATTTTCCTGTTAAAATTGGATGAAACATATTTTATAAAGATAACAAAAATAGTGAATGTATTGATAACGTTTTGTTAGAACTATGAAATGGAATCTCACAACAAATGTAGAAAGGAGATTTGGATTTTGTGCCGTTTATTTGTAAAACCTTTACTCTGACGAGTGGAATGTTTTCCACAATTCCATCCTTCGCTAAGTCCTTTTATGAAGTAAAATTCACAAGCTGCCTTTCCTCTGTGACCAGAGACTAGAGAATGTAATAAATACATTGATTTTTGCAAACCATTATACGAGAATAACTCACAATGTACATGTATTTGAAGACAAACGACATGGCAAAGGCAATTTGGTAATACCATTGAAAAACCTCATTTGCAAAGTACCGTCAAAATAAACTTGACACTGATTCAGTTTCGATTTGCTACTCTATTGATGACAAATCAAAACAAACCTTTGCAGCTGTCTTTCCTAATACGGGAACCTTTTGAATCACCCTGGTAATTAACCAGCATTTAACCAATAGGTACTTACATATACCCTCAGCTATACAAAATAAATATGTTTATTTGAAATGTAAGGTACCATCAGCTCCACATTATTGTAATTGCATTTTTTTTTACATTATCTTTTTTTATTGATCACTTATGGTCTTGAAAATACACACACAAGTTTCAATTGAAAAGTTCTTTCATTAATAATAACACTTAAAATTATTATGTATTTATAAAATAAATAATACTATTAAAATTATACTGTAGTGTTAGAGAATAATACAAATATTTGAAAGCACGAAATGCATTTAAGCACATTTTAATAAGTATTTTTTAAAATTAATTTAGTTTCCTTTTTCTCTTATAATATTTCCCTTGGCATTTACAAGAAATACAATTCAAATAAAATTAAAGTGATTCTAAAATATTCATAACGTGTGATAAAATATTTTATGGAATGAAACGATGACGATTTTTCGAAGATGGTTGACTCCCTGATTATTGACGTAGCACTTGAGGCAACATGAGTGCTATTGGCGAAATATCTTATAATTTTGAATCTCAGGTAAGTGACGAGTATCATACTTGAGATACCCATCCTCTTTCCCATATCACGCCACAGGTACGACATGGAGTCTCACCAGAATTAACGGGAATCATCCCAGCTCCCCAACAGGTCTTATACGACTCGAAGAAAGCAATGCCAGCTATTAACTTGCAGTCATGATCTCTCCGTTACAGAATCCGATTTTTGAAGGTTTTTGGATTTATTAAGTAATAAAACAATTTTCATAATAATTTCCTTTTAATTTCTGAATTCTTGAGCAAAAATATTTTCACAAACACTGTTTTTATTACGAATATTTAATTATCATATGCCCCTAATCTTAACCACTGAAAAATCTCGATTAAACTACAATAGTTAAATTAGAAAGAAGAGAAGCAAATGAAAATTGCGAAGCTAAATATTTGCCTAAAATTTATAATATATAAAGATAATATTAATGCCTGCACAATATTGAGTTTTCATAGAAAATATTTATCTAAAGCTTTGAACTGGTGAGCCAATCTCAAATGTTAATTTTTCTCTCTAGCCTCTGTTTCGCTAATGCGGCAAAATTTCAGGATGCAAAGTACATCATACATCACAATTCTTACAAAAAGAAAGAAGACCTATTGACAATCATAGATTGATCTGTGGCAGCTGCAGCCGATTGGTCACGGTGGGGATCTTACCGTCACCGTTGTTTCCATTGAATCGTAGGCTCGAGCATTAATGCCAATAAAGAACTGCTGATGCGTGTTTCATATGTAGGGGGTTCAAGTCTTCACAAGCGTGTCGTGGATACTTGGTCAGCACAATTGTCTTCCTAGTCTAGAGACCGATCTTCAAAATCACGAGGTCTTTCGTCAAGAATCGTCTATGGATAGACTGACCGAGAGTGAGATTCATTGTGTCAGCTTAAATATTTAGCTGGCAATCATGACGTCAATGAAATGCGGATTGATATGCATCCCAAAGAAAAAAGAAAGAAAATTGAAAAATTGAAAATATTAGAAATATGACGTCACAATCTGTAAACATATGGTGATGATTCTTCCCGACTCCTGTGTCATAACTCAGTCAAATGCAACTAACTCTAAAAGTCAATGACCTACAAAGGGACACACTAGTCAAGTCACCCACAGTTATTTATTTGTCAGCTTTATAACATAATGTCTGAGGGATATTTGCTCCCTTTGTTAACTCCTTAGAATAATTCACTCATTCAACTAATACCAAACTCTAATACTATCTTACCAAAATCTCTCCAGTTGAGGCTGACTAGATTTCTCGAATCCTTCGCGGCTGCTATCGCCCGTAACAACTATTGATATCGTCTACAGTTTATAAGGCATACGCTCAGCATTAGTCCCACTAAGCCTCTATCCTCTAGACATAATTTTGCTTATATACCGTCATGTCTACATCATTGCACTTTATTTCTACCTGCCTGTAATTATCATAATCCCGTTTCATCTTGGTTGGGAAGAAATTTCTCAATTCATTCAATCAATCTCAATTAAAGTCCCCAAGATTAGTGAAGAGAAAATCGCGAATAGCTCAACGTCACTAATATAGTATAAGATTTTTTTTATTTTTGAATTTTGAAACTATGTAATACCTTATATTCTATGTTCTAAAGTGTACTGTTATATGTTACACTTTATTAATGTTAACAAAATTCACTTTGGACTAGCGAAGGGGGTGATTTGTAGCCTTAAATCCTTTGGGTGTTCTCGGGGCTTCAGGGCATTCTGTCGATAGCCCTCGTGTTGCTTTTAAATGCGATATTAATAATAAATCAATCAATCAACTACAGTGATTCACATTTCCCAATCCTACAATGGGTTCTTCTTGATGAGCGTTCACGTATAAATCATGTCCATGATCAATTTAATTGTATCAGAATGTATTAATTGTATTAGAATGTACAGCATACAGTAATTTACAATGTATGTTATAAAGCAATACAATCAATCGCTTTTCACTCCAGAGATGTGATGGATTCGCGTTAAATAGTAATTAATAGTATGCCTCCGTTGTATGCTTAATTATGCATCCTCATAACGGATAACAATTGAAAGGATTGTGGAAACATATAAACTACATCTACCTTTTGGTTCAGAAACGCAATTTTGTAACTAAAAGCTTATAAATTCAGGAATGCAAAACCAGTTGTGAGCTTCCTGCATGCAATGTTAAATCGGTTGACTTTTTAATATAATAGAACTTCAAAATTTCTAAGCAGTTTTATAGAAATATTTCACACTGTAAAATCTAAGATATTTTTATGTAAGTGAGTCTCACAATTAACTTACTCACAAAATTTAGTTTTATTTAGATATGTATGAAATTTTACTAGGACAATTATCATATAATTAAGTTTATAAAAGTAATTCAAATTCTTATAACCATGTTTAATTTTATCATCCCCAACAAATGTGTTTTATTTAATCTTCTGTAACTTCCGCTTGTAAATGAACATCGACTCTAGCATGTAATTGAGAAAGTTTAAATCTGTTAATAAATGATTTATCTCTATACTGTATTGATTACATTTACTTTGTTTCCGACGAAATCTCTAAATGCGTATATTAAATAAATGTGATGTCTTATGAGAGCGTTGAAAAATGACGAATATTTTATTATTAGTTTTATTAAAAATTGATAAATGAATTATTCGATTAAAATGACGCATGTAGTACTGTCTATAAATGCTAACTGTTTCAATTACTTCACCCCAAAATATTTGTTGTATAGAATTAAAAATATAAGTATACGAAATTTTTCATACCATATATATATATTTCTCTGAAATTGCGATGACACTTCGCTTAACCTTACTCATATAAGAATAAATAGACAATTAGGGAAATTTTATCAATCATCCGAGGAAATCATAAGCAATGCATCTTTAACATCGGTCACAAATTTGGTGATTATATTGGTAATGTAGCCATAATCTACGTAACGTTCATAATAAAATGAATGTTATAGAAATTATGAATTTTTGACAAAGTCTCAACTGATTAGAAATTATTCACTTATACTGAATTTTCACTGTAGCTTACAGCTATAAATATGGAAATAAGGAGTGAAGGGAAGCTAATGGAATTGGTTAGCATATATATATATATACAACCTCTGACAATAAAGTTCGGTGAATAGTCCTGTAACATTAACGTAGATGAAATATTAACGAAAGTTACTTTACTGTCCTTCGAAATTGTTACCTTCCATAACAATGCACCGCTGAGATCTGCTATACATGTCCTGAAAAATTTACAAGAAGTCTTCTTTTGGGATGGACTTCAAAAGCCTCGTCACGTTTCGTTGGATGTAAGGAATATTGTCAAATCTCTTTCCTTTGAAAGCGAGTTTGAATCGTGGGAATAGAAAAAAGTCTGGAGAATTGAGATCTGGCGAGTATGGTGAATGTTCGATTTGTACCACCCTCTTTTTTGCAGGATTTGCTTAACGATATTGGCTGTGTGAGGGCAAGCATTGTCGTGAACAAAAAATCATGACCCTTGATGTGCGTACTAGGGTCGTACCCTGCTTAGACGTTTCATGAAACGGGTCAAAATTTCAATGTACTTTGCAGCATTCATCGTCGTTCCCTCAAATAGAAATTCCTTGTGGATAATGCCTTGACTATCAAAAAAGATGATAAGCATCGTTTTGATGCGGGAATTTTCTGCTCTGACCTTTTTCCGACGTATTGATGAAGAAGAATGCCATTCCTTGCTTTGCCGTTTCGTTTCAGGGTCGCACCTGGCACACCAGGACTCATCCTCACTGACAATACAATTCAAGAAATTTGGTGTCGCAACCGCCGTTTCGACAAAATTCTGCTCATCCCTGAATTTTGGGTAACGATTTGTCGCACGGATTCACGGTTAATCTGCAGTTCCTCAGTCATCCTGCGCACAGTTAATTGACGATCTTTCGTGAGTAATTTCTTCACTTTCTCAATGTTTTCGTCACTGACGGAGGTCGCCGGTCTTCCACTAAGGGGGTTGTGAGAAACACTTTCACGGCCTTCTCAAAAACGGGCGAACCACTCGTACACACACTTCATGGACAGTGCTTGATCTTCATAAACACGTACCAGCATCGCATGAGTTTCTTTCGGTGTCTTGGCAAACTTAGAACAAAACATTAATTTGATATTTTGATCATTCATTTTCCTGTTCTCAGTTAAGAATCAAAGCACTAAACAAGCACTTAGTAAAACAAGTGTTACAAGGAATACAAACGACGCTCAACTGAACAAAGGTGAGGGCAGATGGTCAACACCTGCTGCTACTTAGGTACAGAGTTGCTTGATCGGCCGTTATGACTTTATTCACCGAACTTTATTGTCAGAGGTTGTATATATATATATATATATATATATATAACACATCAATCAATAACTCCCGAGACTAGCACAGAGATGGCGCTCGTAGTAAACCAGTAACCAGGTCTTTCTAGATTACTAACCTTTGCTTGAAACGTGTCAAAATTTTAAGTTGATCGGACCAGGAAAAAGGTTTTTTGAAGTGAAGTGAAAAAGGTTTTTACCAAGTGGGTGCCGCGATTGCTTTCGATGGAACAAAAACAGCAACGAGTCGATGATTCAGAAAGCTGTTTATCGCTATTTACTCGCAACAAAAAAGGATTTCATGAAAAATTGGAGGGAAGAAAAAGGATGTGGAAAAGCGTTGAACGGATTGTAATCTCGTGATTAACAAAGGTGTTATGTTGATGAATAAAAATTTGCAAAAATGTTGTTTTCAATGTTAGACTCGGGAGTTATTGATCGATGTGTTATATAAATCATTTACTATATAAATCATTTAATATACATATATAATCATTTAATATATATAAAATTATTTAAATATATATATATATATAAATCATTTAATAAATTGGTCAGTTGAAACGATTAACAATCTAGCTACCGAATATAAATGAATTTTGAATGCGTAATAATAATTCAACACAACAATACATACTTTATACATATTAATCTTATGAAAGGCAGAGGAGTTTTTAAGTAATGAAATGAAAAATTATGGAATAAAATTGTTGTAAAATTACTGGATAATACGAGGTAGTGATATGAAATAACAAAACTGACACAGTTACAGAAAAGGTATGCATGTATAAGTCACCAGCAATTTTTGGCTGTTTAGCGTGAAGCATTCTCTTTCGAATGCAGTTCTTCACTCTTCTGTAACCAAATCCGCATACCTATTGCTGTCATTGGAGTCCAGTTATTTTTTTTTATTTCACCACAAAAATGAAAATTGAGCAACGGATTGCTGCGAAATTTCCCATGATATTTGAAAAAGCCGCAAGTGAAACTTATAATTTATTGAAAGAATTGAATGTTAACTGTGTGCACATGATATAGATTGGTTTAAACATTTTCAAGATGGCCAAGAAGACATTGAAGATAATTCGGGATTGTGTTTCCTTTTCATTCCAAAAATAGATGACAATATAGAAAAAATCAATAACATGGTCTTATTTGACCGTTAGTTAAATTGACTATTGGTCAAGACTATTGGTATTGACAAAGAATCCGCAAGGAAACTTTTCCCACCAAGACATTGCGCTGGCGTGTTCCACATTGCCTGTGTAGAAGTTTCTAGCCAAGTACACCTCTCATTCGCCTTATTCTTTGGATCTTGCACCATGCGGCTTCTATCTTTTTCCTAATTTGAAATCTGTATTAAAAGGAAATAAATTTGACTGCGTTGAAACTGGAAAGGGAAAGAGCCACGTGTTCTGAAAGAGATGACAAGTTAGTTTAGTTTTTTATTAACGTCGCACTAGAAGCAACACGAGGGCTATTGGCGACGGACCTCGTAATTTTGAACCACGGTCAAGTGACGAGGACGACAACTGAGCTGGCACCCCCCTCTCCTATCATCCACACCACGCCAACGGGAGGACTTTGGGCTCCGAACAGATTTAACGTGCATCAGCCCCGGCTACACGGCGGGTTTTTGGAAGCCAAGGATCGAACCCGCGACTGAACGAAAACCGCCGGCCGGTAGTCCACGACCTTGACCACTAGGCTGCCGCGGCCCAAAAGAGATGACAAAAGAAGACTCCTAGCACAGTTTCTAAGAATCGGAAGATTCACGTGGAGTGTTGTAGTGATAGAGGAGGGAATGTATACTGAAAATAATAATAAGTAATTATAAATGATATAAAAATAAAATGTTTTACAGCGTCATTGTTATCGTTTAATAGTCATAACTCAAATAAAATTATAAGAAATAAGGTATTGGAAGCAAATTTAAACTGAAAAAAAAAATTATAACATTCAGCAACAAAAAATGTGTGAAACAGACAAATCCCGTTAATTTAACTAAGTAAAAGTCACCGCATGATAAACAGGAATTATAAACTCAGACAAAAAATGAAAACAAAGCAAAAAAAAATATGACATATTGTATATACATAAAGAACCAGAACGAAATAAAAACTAAGGAAACGGAAATCATTACTTATATACTGGAAGAATGATAATTTAATGATAAAACTGACTTAAGAATAATTAAGTTCGTCATAAAAATAATATAAAATAAATAATAATTATAAAAATAAAGTGTTAGGATATACAAATTAGCAATCCGATCGGCTTTTTGATAGGCTATGTAAAAATGTCTTACATTCGTTAGAAAGATGCATAGATTTTAAACACTGTCAATTCTGCTTTGATACAGTCTCAAAACTTGAAATTTTATATGAATAATGTGAAAAAAATGAAAGTCTTAGCAAAGGAGATGAATGTGAGAGATTTTATACTTTTTTTTTAAAAAAAATGATAGTTATTTCCTTTCCTAATTTAAAATTTTCTGCTTAAACTGTTTCGAAATTATTTTCGCAATTATTGAGAATGTTCTTTTGAATTAATATTTTTAACATTTATTTTACTTAACTAATTATCGATGGAATTTATTCAAAAATGCTACTTTCACTTTCATTAGTGATACTAATAATTAGAATGTTTATATTTTGATTTCAAACATAATAGCTGTTTTAAAACCAAACATTATTGCATTAATAGCTATAATTTACAACATATTGTTTATAACGATTAATTAATATGTAGAAAAAGTTTTATTTAGGTTTGAGACATATTTCATAATAATAATTAAACATCTACTAAACTTACCTACAATATATATATATAATGAATGTGAAAATCTAGAAATTTTGAAATTCTTTTACATCAAAGAACTGCATATGTATTTGATGAACGACATTATATTGCACGATTCCAGAAATATAAGAAGATCCTAGTAATATCAAATTAATTTTTGAAAACCTATGGCTAGAATTTAAATAAAAAATATACTACATGATAGAGAAATAATCTAAACCGTTTTAAATCCATGTGACAGAAAATCGAACACCGACAATTGATTTTAGAGCCATTGCCACAGTTAGCAATTTAAAACTTGATATAAAATAGAATGAAAATCTTTTCAACAAATTCAGAATAATGAATAATTGAATAAACTCACTGATTAAAAACCAGAGTTTTTTCGCACATCTGGCTAATCAAATCTACGTAGAAAATAGAAAGGTTTTCTGTTCTAAAAGTATTAGAAAAGAGGTATTGTTTTTTTTTCCTTCAGCGCTCGTTATATGATGAAAATTTCAGTTATGTAAGAATAGCCAAATGTATTGATGTATTTTAAGGCTAAAACTTTCAATTGCATTTTAAATATCCATTTAACTATTTTTCTTTTCTTAGGATATTGGAAATTTTCATATCTTCAATAAATATTAAAGTTCGGTGTTGCCTTGGCATAGAACTGTTTCACATTTTTACTTGGAAAGAAAGAAAAAATTAAAGAAAAGAAAAATGGAGTTCCTTTTCGTTTATTTTCGTTTTTTGAAGTACATAAATATTTATAATAAGATATAGATTTCGATATGTTTTGGATTTAAGATATGTATTTGAAATAATATAAAGATTGCCCAAACAAATGCATGACGTACTGATACGTTAAATGCGGCAAAATGGTTAAAGATAATAAATATGTTAGTATTAGTGTTACTTCAAATTCATGTAACTAAATTACATTTTTGCAACATTAGCATGTTGCTTTGTGATTCCATTTGCGCTTGCCTTTGGGAAACCGAATTGGATCACTTAGCATCATGATAAGAATTGCTAATATAGAGAGTCGTCAAGCTTCCAGACACATAAATATTTGAGAAAGTCCGGTAACAAATAAAATTATAAAGACCATATCGCCATTTTGCTTTTATCTAGATTCATACTAGGGCTCCCGTCATTTTGATCTCATGAACTTAATGTTCAAGAACTTATTTGGAACTTTCGAATTTCTACTATCTATGTTCTCGAATGTTTACTATTTTATGTGTGTTTACTATTTTGCTAATGGAAAAATGTGCATCCGACAGATAAAAAAAATATTTTTCTGCGGAATTATATTTTTCTTTATTTTTTTTTTTTTGTAAGCAAATATTTTTTTCACATGTTTTAATGGTTCATTTCTGGATTTTACAGTTTTCAACAAATATTCTAAAATAATATTACAAATTTCGGACAAAATATAACTCTGCAGAATCCTTCATTATTTTTTTGCTTTTTGGAATACACTTTTTTGTATTCAAACTGATAAATTAGGTAAGATTTGAGGATAGTAGTAGAAACTATATAGAATTAATATGACACAAGTGGATAGACTGGTGTCTTAGAGATATCAGGCATATTACAGTTAAACAAGATTTAAGAGTATGTTTAAATCAAATGTAAGTTAAAATGCAGTATAATTTTTTTTTATTTTTAGACGTGCTAAATATATTTTGGAACATTTTGAAAAACATGGATTCATGAGGATTCCTTAAAAAAAGTTCTTAAATCAAGGATTTTTGAAAAATTAATGAGATAAACAACAATTTTTTTTTGAAAAAATATCAGTTACAACACTAAATCAAAATATTAAGACTGGACTTGCGGAAGCAAGAAAAATTCACATTGTACATACAAATCTGTTATTTAAGTATTTAAATACAAATATGTTTAGGTGAATAGTTTGTTTTTTATTTATTTATGATGAATAATTTTATTTATAAATTAAGCTATAGAAAAACTCTTTGCTATTGTCTGAATACCATCTTAAAAGATGAATAATGAAAAGGAAAAAGAAACAGTCTGTAATCAATTTTGTGTAAAAGGGTTTGAATAACTCTAGTCTCTGTTACGTTCATCATAAAATTATTTTCTGAAAATTTAATTAATGTGGAAGGAATACAAAGAATCTTATAAATAATATTAAAAAATTCCTCAGGTCTGCTTCAGGACACTTTATTTAGTTTTATTCATTCATAAAGGTGTAAAGAAAGAAAGCTAAATTACTTGTTTTTTTCTTCGTTGTTGCTCATTCATTTAAGTTATAAGGATTCTTAGTTACTTTTTTAGAAAAATCTATCCATTTATCTATTATACGCTTTTTGTTAGGAATAATTGCTTCATTTTTTGACCGATATTTACTTTACAGTTCAGGAAGAATATAAAACTCATTAAAGGCTTAAAAGAAAAACAACGCGGTAGTTTTAATTAAATTCTAATTTCACACGATAAATTCTACGAAATTCTTTCAAAAAGTCTTTAGAAAAAGGTATAATAACAAATTATTTAGGAAGTTCCTTTTATTTTTTAGCTCTATTCCCTTTTCCAAGCTTTTCTTCAATTTTTGAAGTCAACTAAAAAGTAATATTTCAGAAAACCCTAAAAATATGCCTTTATTTGGGGAATATCTCTTCCTTTTACCACCATTTTTTTTTCCAAGTTTGGAAAAGTAACTGTAGGCCAAGTACGATTAATACGGTAGTAGTAATAATTTGAACATAAATTCCTTGATTTTGTTCATCGAAATTACATAAAGGAATTGTCTTGATGAACAATTATAGTTTTCGTTTTCATATAAGGACATTTTTACTTGATTTCTTCGTTCAACGGATGAAATAATGCCGCATAATACTGTCCAGCTACAGTGTTTCCTTTTTCAAAGTAGTCGTTGTAGGTTATTCAGCTCGTGAATTGCGGCCCCCCCCCCCACAAAAAAGAAGCCCTCAGTTTCCGGCAGGTTTCACCGTCTTTGCTTTTTTCGGTGGTCATTTGCATTAAAATGACACCCGCTGTTTTCACTATTTCTTTTTCTGAAGAGAGTCGTAGAGTATCCAATTTTTGTCTACAGTTATATAACGAAGCAGATACCATCTTCAGGATTCCTATGAAAAGCGCCAAAAAAGCCTCATAATCGACCACACGATATTTTTTCAATGAGTGAAAATATAGGACATATCTATACCGAGATTTTTTACGCATTTGGGGAAAATTTTAAACACTTTACATTAATAGAAAATGCTTTTCTCTTAACTATTTCACGCACTCTGATTCGTCGATCGCTACAAATCATACCGTGAATTTTGTTAATAACTCCAGGAGTAGTCACTTCCACTGAACGCCCTGAACAATGTTCATTGTGTTCATGTTTTCGCGATCTTTACATAATCGCTTTTTCATCATCTTATCATCTATTCGTCATCTTTTTTCATCTTTACTCACAAAAGATAAACAACGTTCATCTTTTATGAGTAAATTGCGAGATTTAAACAAATTTAAAATATTGTAAATAGTTGTAAACACAGGAAAACATCCCTGGCCATCATTCGTTTCATCTTTGATTTCTTACGCGGTTTCAAGCCTTTTAAATGTAAGTGTTTAAAGATTTCTCGAGAAAATCGTATTTTTTCCACTTTTATAAATAAACAAAAGTTTCTTGCTTCAATAGACAATAAAATTGAAATCATATGATGGAAGTAACTGAGACTTAGACAGCTTTGTAGTGAGTCATGATGCCCCCTGAAAAATTCTTTTAAGATAATATGAGGGCTAACAACTGAGTTTTTCCCATTTTGCAATGCATGCCTGGTATATTTAATAGTGCCTTACAATACAAAATATTTCTTTATTAAACCCAAAATCTTATTGGGAAGTTCCTTTATTCATTCATTATTGGGAAGCTCCTCTAATAAATGAGAGAAAATTGCTTCAATCTTGTAATATAAATAATCAAGAGAAACAATAAGAAACCATGTTGTAAAATTTAAGATGTTCTCTCCAGTAACTTGCATTACGCTGTAAATTCATTACAGCATTATTATTTCACACTTTGTGTTGATGAAATTGTGTTTTTGTCTCACTAGTCTTAATATTTTATTATTAAAAATATGTTCATCGAAAAAATAAATTTAATATTATAATAATTCGAATTAAAAACCAACGTTTTTAAAAACAACGTTTTTATATGGCGGCAAAGTTTATTAAAAAAATTATTGAAATATTAGTTAAAACTGGATGCAAATATCTAAATATTGCATTGTTAGGCAAGTAAGAACAGTTCCCAAAATTTCAGAGCTCTAGCTTGCTGGGAAGTTGGTTAAATTAACGATAGAAAACTTGATGACACAGTGATACACACACAGACAGATACACACCAAGTGAAATACATAAAAACGTTAAAACTAACTAAAATTAATTAATTCATCCGGTAAATTAAATGAATGGAATGCATTTTTACCCAACCACCCTTGGCGACAAGAATTACTTAGCGATATTTTGCTAAATGTGGCTACCCTGTTCCGTTTTACGGACTTAAGTTAAACAAAAAATAAAATAATAATAATAATAAATAAAAACCAGCCAAGTTTGGAGCAAATTTTTGAAATCGCGCCAAGTGATTGGGCTAAACTGCATTATTAAAGAAAATATTAATTAAAACTTATCGCAAACGTCTAAATATTGCATTGTTAGGCGAGTACGAACGATTCCCAAAATTTCAAAGCTCTAGCTTGATGGGAAGTTGGTTAAATTAACGATCGAAAATTTGATGACACACACACACACACACACACACACACCAAGTGAAATTCAGAAAAACGTTGTAAAAATGTGGATGTGCAGACAAATGTTAAATTCTCTTCTTAGTATTTAGACTAATTTAAAATATCGTAAATTTATCTCTTCATACATAAAAGCAGATTTATGTGAATCCTAAGCAACCACTTTATAAAGCATAAATTAAATGAAAACAAACAAAAAGGATCCTTTTAGCAAATTTCTTACTGTGTTGACTAAATTTATGTCTACTCATCAAACACTATGTCCTGCTTTAGGAAGCGTAATTATGGACATAATTGGGTACATTGCTATGGATATCACAAATCAAAGGAAATAGACAAAATAGCAAGAAAAAAAAAAGAAAAAAGTAAAAAGAAGCATTTCATTCGTTCTTTCTTTTTGGGATTCACTATATCAAGAGAAATTAGGAGCTGAAAAATTCCTAATGCTTTGAAGGTTTTGGTGGAGTGAGGCATTGGATAAAACGCCAAAATGTTTCAGAAAAAGGTTTTTTTTTTTTTTTTACTTTTCTGTTAAAAGTTAGTGAATTTGTTCACTAAATATTTAGATGTATTTTCTGCTTGTTCAGAAGAATATATGAAAATTATTATTTTTTTAAATTGTGAGTACACATGCTACATTTCTGTAAGTATCTTCTCAAATACTTTTTTTTTAGATTCTGGTGAAAATTTCCCTAAAATCTACATTAACAATAGTGTGGATATTTTTGTGAATTCTAAAATAAGGTTACGTTTTCCTTACAGTGAACGTATAATTCCTTTCAAATAAACATTCACAAATTTATGATACCTTACATTATTTTTGTATAAGATTTAAGAGAAATTTTAATTATATAACATTATTTTCGATAAATATCACAAATTCAAATTTTGATACTATAATTCAGTTTAACATATGGAATGTTAAGTTACAAAATACTCTGTAAATTTCTCCATCATACATAAGATAAATATTACGTGAGATGTACGTAAACTTTGTACAATAAGTACGCGATTTAAAAACATTAATATCGTTATTTATCACTAATTGCTCGTACATAATTATTTAGGTACATAAATATGATTTTTATATCGATTTAATATAAATAAACATGTAATTTATTGTTACCAAATGACATTCAATACTTTTAATTTTAATAATCAAGCATATTTAATTTTATCATGTAATACGCTTATTTTTTACTATTGAAGATGTCTTAGATACCAAAAAGCATTACCATATACGGCCATTTTGATTTCATGAACATAACGTTTATCCTATAGAAATTCCTCAATCATTCTCTAATTTATATTATTTTAGCTATGTAAATACCAATAAAGCATTCGAAAGTGCAAAAACGGATGGATTCCTTGGTATTACATTTTCTCTCTAATTTCTTAAAAATAGTTTAGAATATTTTCGGAGGCCTCTAAAACCCACAAACAAATCACTAAAAGAAAAGCAAAATAATAAAAAATTGAAAGAAAAATGTAATTCAGAAGAAACCTTCATTATTTTTTGTAAATGTAGTTCCGAAGAAACCTTCATTACTTTTTTTTTTTGTAAATGTAGTTCCGAAGAAACCTTCATTATTTTTTTTTGTAAATGTAGTTCCGAAGAAACCTTCATTATTTTTTGTTAACAAAATTCTGAAGAAACCTTCATTATTTTTTGCCCTCTCAGATTCTGCACATGAAGGAAAAATAATTCAGGTGACTTAATTGCTAGTTTTTGCGTTATAAGTATCATTATACTAGTTCCCATACTATGATAATAATATTGCCTTTAAGGCTTTCTTCTGCCAGTCGTTTTGATTTCGTGAATATAACGTTAATACTGTGGAATTTCTACTATAGTTCTCAAATCATTGGTTATTTTATCTTTTTGAATGCAATAAAGTGTAACCGACAGATCAAAAAGTTTTAAAGTTTTCTGCGTAATTACATTTACCCTCCAATTGGTAAAAATATTTTTATTTTTAATTTAATTATTCGTCTGTGGGTTTTCAGATATTCAGAAAATAATGTAATCTATTTTCAAAATTTGGAGAAAAATAGTATTTCCGCAGAAATTTTCATTATTTCTTTCTCATTCAGTTCTATTTTTTGTATTCTAATAGACAACATTGAAAAGGTTTGAGAACTGTTGTAGACATTCCATAGAATTAATATTAAGTCCGCGAAATCAAAATGGCCGGTAGATGGAAGCCTTAAATGTTTGATTAATTTTAGTGATATTTATTTCTTTTGTCAATTGCGGACATTTTAATTTTAAACGATTCACATCATGTTTAAGAACAATCAGTAATAAAATACGAAGAAATATTGTTTATTTCTTTCACAATTTTTAAATATAAGCTTTATCTCGTATTTTGTTTGAATGGTTTTATCTTCCCGCTATAAACATTTAAATGTACAAGTTAATATTTCCTATTTGTTTGCTTAAAATTATTAAAAAATTTTCATCCCGTTTTTATTAGCAGAGCTCTCCTTTTGGTAGGTAAATTTATTAAACATGAGTTTTGTATTTATTTAAAATTAAATTTCTCTAAAACTTTAGTAATTTGAAACACAAAATAAAAACTTTAAACGTAACGTATTTTATAAATAAAAAAAAAGTTTTTCTTAAATTTTAAAAAAAAGCTAATATATATATAAACACAAGTATAGGACAAAATAATAGGAACACCTGTGAAAAAAAAATATTAGTAAAGGGTTGGGCAACCTTTGGCCTGAATGATAGATTGCATTCCCCTTGAAATTGACAAATAAAGGTCATGAACAGAGTTCATCAAAATCCTCAACCATTCCTCTTGCAGGGGTGTCTAGAATTCAGATAGTGTGCGAGTACGAGGAAACCGAGCACAGACTATGTTCTCTAAAATACCCCATAAACACGCAATGAGGTTCAGATCAGGTGATTGGGAACACCACTTTAGATGTTTCACTTTCTCATCATGCTCATTTAACCATCTTTGAACTCAGCGAGACGTGCAATCAAGGGCCTTGTCATCTTCGAACACTGCACGTTCTCTCGGAAAGAGAGTCTGAAACACAGAATGAAGATGATCTGTGAGAATGCTTCGAAAAGGATTGCCCGTGATCATCCCGCTCAAGACAACGAGAAGCCCAAATGCACGGAAAAATATTGCACTCTACATTATCACAGAACACCTCCCATCCCCCATGTTTCACGGTTGAAACCAGACACTCAACAGTAAATGCTTTTGTCGGTGTTTGCCAGATGAACATACGTTTGTTGGTCCACTGTAGTCCCTTCATAGCATTACACAACGAAACTTACGGTTTTGCAATAGATATTCGGCCTTGAATGTTCACAGCATGTAATTTCCGTTGCCCAGTTTTCAAGGATACGGGGTTATAAAAAGGGGTATTTATCTCGGACTTTATCAACGGTAGTGTATCCTTCAACTTTCGGGTGACTGTAATCTACAACACCCGTCTATCACGTCCTTCAACTTTGACTTCCGCTGACTGTTGTGCTTCGCAGAAGACATCTTACTCAGGTTTGCGTAGGCTGTCATAACTCTTGACTCAGTGGTCCTTCAAACCACCATAAGGTTGTCAGTTCCGCACACAGATCCTTCAGTGAGACAAGCTCAAATTATCATGCCTCTTTTCACGTCGGAGATGTCAGACATTATCACGATTTGCTAGGAACGGAATTTTTTCATACTACTCTCACCCTGCCAAATGCTTGACTGATACCTTTCAGCTCCCCTAAGTGGCACACTATTGTGACAAGTGTTGGCGGTTTATTAAACAGTCACGGAGTGACTTATTTTTAAAGGACTGTCCCTCATATATATATATATATATATATATATATATATATGAGTGGAAATTGAACTTTACTTATCGCCCAGAACAAGGCCATAGAATGTCTCACCACCAGAGAGCACTACTACTGTCTCGGCGACAAGCCGCTAGGGGAAAGAAGACGTATGCACGGGAAGACGTCATTACGAGATTGGAGTGGGCACACTGAGTGTCTGGAATATCGCCACTAAAACCATTTTACAAAATAAGTGCATGGAGCACAACCTCACTGGAATGAACTAATTACGCTTATTGGATCAAGATATTACTTACGTTTTGTTGCTTGTACATAATCGCTGCTGCTTGTACATAATCGCTGTAAATAAATATCATCATTGTGAATACCCGGACTTTACATATATATATACTGCTGTTTGTAGAAAATGCAACACCATGAAAAAATCATCAGAATCAAATGAAATTTAATGCAGAAACGACTTGTACTGATACAAATAAATGATGAAATTTTCAAAACAAAAGAAACAAATTAAGCGTCCGAAATCAGTAT
>BMAW01004880.1:110790-188731 GCA_019974015.1 Nephila pilipes | reverse complement strand
CGTGGTTTAATCCTTTGCTCTGAAAAAATATAATTAATAATCAATCTTATTAATTTTTTTTCTCTTCTTACAAATGTAAGAGGAAAAACTTGCTCAAACTCAGGTTGCTTCATTCGACATATTTGAAGCTTCTATCACTGAGTAAAAGACTTAAATTTTTACATCAAAGGCAAAATAATCTAAATCAGTATGAAATTGAATATCATTAGAATTATTTTATGAATTATCAAACTTTATTTTTATAAATGTATTTGCTTTTATTAAATGTAAGTTATGGTTAAGATGCGATAGAATCCTTCAATTTCAAACAATGCTAAAATCGAAGCAAATAACACATATTAGAATTACACATTGGTAAAAAAGCTTATAATATATATAAAAATAATGTTTTACGATCAAGAAGCGCAGTATGTCTTTTTACTTTTGAGTAAACTTAGTTGACTTAAGTTATATAGAAATGAAATTATTAATAAATTTAAGTTAACTTTCCAAATAATCAAAGTGTGGCTCCTTTCCTTCATTATTTAGCTTCACAGCCCTCTTAAAGTTTAATTAAATAGTTAATAAGTTCAAAACTCCAAGTGAAGATACTAATTAGTTAGATTAATTAGATTGATTAAATTAGTTACGTACGCAAATTTACGGCTTCCTCTAATATAAATGTCAATGGTTCTAACAATCTATCACCAAACGCCGTTTTTAGACTGGAGATTTTCGCATTTAATTCTCATGTTCTGTTCAAAGAAGTATGCAAAGAAAACATGGAAACGCTCTTAAATCATTCCAGATTTGAAAAGCGGTGGGTTACTCAACTGATGGAGATTTTCGAATGAAAAGGAAACCACAAGGTCAAAGTAATGCTTTTTAATAGAAAAAGCGAGTTGATGGAATGCTATACATTTATGTTCTGGAAGTGAAAAAGACTGTAGTGTTCCAAACTACAAGTTGTTGAAGGACAAGAACATGAACAATTTTTTGAAATTGTTCGAGCCCTTCGCTACATTTGCGGAGGCTATTAAAAAAAACTCATTCCATTGAAAATTTATGAGATTATAATTTCAATTCACATGGATCATTTTTAATCTTCATTCCTGTAATACAGATTCACACAAACTTTGTTTTATTATTATTTAGCACATACTGCGATAATTTAAATGCACCTAAACAATTTGTTGACATACATTTTTCAATCAATCTTGAGCGAAAAGAGTTGAATTGCTACACATTAAATGTTTATAATATGCGGGAAGGGGGAGGCATACAGTAATTCTTGCGTAATATAAGCATATTACGTAGTACTTTTGCAACGATAAATTATTGCATAATTAATAGGTCATAAATATCAGCATGGTTTTTTTAATCAAGTACCGTTTTCATGTTAAAAAAACAAGTGCAGTGCTTTTCAACTAATTTATTTTTATACAAGAAAGCACATACCTTTATCTACTATTCAACATTATTACGTCTACTATTAAGGTATTTATTATATCGTACAACCAAGTTATGGATGCCATCCTCACAGATATCTGCTGCGTAATAGTCTAATCACTGTAGCACGACCGGTTTGACATCCACATTGTCATCATGGCTCTAGCCCCTTATATGCTTTGTAAAGTGAAGGAACAGGTGGTAGTCACTGGGTGTAAGATTTGATCTTTTCTGAGAGTGATCAACTTGCTCTTAGCCGTATGACAGGACAACAAACATCGTGTGGAAAAGCATTGTCGTGCAGCAAAGCAATCATTTTACAGAGCATGCCACGTCTTTTGTTTTGGATTGCACGACGTAGTTTAGTTAAGGTGTCACTATATGTCTCGGAATTTTTTGTGTTACACCGAAGCAAAAAAATTACGAGCAAAAACCCAATTCATACCCCAAAGCACAGTACACATGACTTTGCATCATGAAATTGTATGGTTGAGTTTGCTTTTATGGAGGAGGATGAATGCTTCCATTCTGTGAAACGATCTTTTGGTTCTGATGTCCCATTAGCCACTTATGTTTCGCCACTGCGATAACATTTGCTTCATCAACGCTTTCTGTCGTCGAAAAAAGATATTTTTTTAACCATCCTTGTAGAATAATATCAAAAATGATGAAACATATATAATACCTTATAATAAATAAAATGATAAATGATATGTGTCATTCACATTATGTGAACAAAAATTAAATATTGCGTACGACTTTCCTTAGAATGAAAAAAAAAAAAAAAAAAACAAAGATTCCCTATTTTGATTTTTATTTTAATATTTACTTAGTTGTTTTTTTTAAATGTTAAGCCTTTAATAAGCAAAATTTCCTATTTTTTCCCCCTATTTTTCATTTTAAGAAATATTTACTGTTGAATTTTTTGGAATTTTACATTCTAATTACAGTGCTGTATTTCACACGATAGAAACCTTTTAAAAGATTCGATCTCTTTATTAAGTACCATTTATTAGAGACATCTTAGAACAATATGTTTTTATCTTTTGAATAAATATTTTAAGGCAGCTATGCATTCTTTATTGAAACAAAATGAAATATTTATTATAGGTAACATTTTAAGAAAATGAATACTATTTATGAATGAAACGATGTAATTATTAATAAACAATTTTTTCAATATTTAATCCCCTTAAAAATTGCTTCAGAACATATACGAATACAAACTTTTAGTAGACTCAGTTGAATTTAAAATGAATTTGAAAGATAGCCATTTTCTTTCTGAAAGTTAATATTGCTCGTAGTTTAATTTTTAATTGTAGTTTTCTTTGAAAAAAGTATTCTTTAGTTTTTTTTTATTTATCTTATCTTAAGAATAATCATCAAATGTTTAAATGCGAAGAGAGCATATTATATAAAATAAAGTAACTTAAACGGAGCATATTGAATAAAAGATATGCAATAAGCTTCAATCCCATTATCACTCTTCCTACAAAAAATTAGACTTTCAAATTTTTAATACTTAAATTTATTCATGCATTAATGAAAAATGTGACATACTATTACGTCATGTTATTATAGAATAGTTTTATACCGTTTTTAATTAATTTAAATTAGTAAAAGTGGATTGCTGCAAAATCACTAGAGAAGTACTTGCCGAACTTGGTAAATAATTTCTCGGAAAATGACTTTTTAAATTCTGGGCACGTATTTGAGCAGAAAGAAGACACGATATTAGTGCGAGAAGATGTGAAGTGATTGGCTGACAATGGACACTTGGCTCAAATTCAGTTTACAGAAGGATATTGAATCGGATATAGTTTTACCACGTTTAAGATAAGTAGAATTCTCAGTTATAATATTTAGTTTAAAGTGTGATTAAGTTCAACATTCTATATTCGTAATACAATATAATTTTAAGAATGCTCATTTTAAATAAAGGTACTGAATATTTTAGAACTGATCTTTCTTGGCTGAATATACATTCTTTCTCTAAGGTTCATAGCCTTAATAACGAAGCGGTAGAGATATAAAAATATTTGAAGTTACAATTTCACTGAAGAGAAGTGAAATCATACAAGTTGTAACTATGATTGTACTGTGAAAACTTGAAAAGAGTTGTTTAGAATTTTGAGATATTCTGTTTCAAAATCAATGCGTAGAAGAACCACAAAACTTATTAGAGAATGGTTATATAATTTCCTTAAACATTTGAATTTACAATAAACATTGAGGAAGAATTTTGGAAATGATTGGAGAATAGGAATTACTTTAAATGGTAATAACGTCAAATAATTTTGGAATGTCAATAAAGGAAAAGATCGTTGACATTGTGATGTAAAACAAATGTAAATGTAATCTGAAAATATTATTTTAAGTTGAAAAATTTATTAAGCAATGAAAACAATTAATATTTTTGTAATGTGTTTCTCTATAATATCACAGCACAATTTTATTAATTTATTATTTACTGTTGTATTCTTTCTCTAAATAAACGAGACATCGATTCGAATTGATTAATGACAAATAAAAAACAAGATCTAATTTTAAGTAGCAAGCTAGGATTAATCAAGAGTTCTGATTTATTAAAACTATTAAAATCCTTAGACTCAGTTTTATTTATTTTAGTTGGAATAATAACTTATGCAATTATTGAAAAATAGTCATGTTTTATGATCTGCAATTTAGGAGAGGTTACAATTGGTAATATTAATTCTCTCCTCAAAAATATTAAAGTATGGAGCGTAGTATTCTTATCCTTTTCACGACGGGCCTTTTAAATATGTATAAGCCGCAAACATTTTCTCTCACCCATGTATGTTATATATGAATCACTTTTTAAATTGACTCTGAAGCCGCATATGAATTTTGAATTCCCCATTAAATAAATAAAATTAATTTATGCGGATCAATTTTTTTTATTCAATTCATTTTTTATTAATTTATTATATTAATTTCTAATTAATTATTTAACTTATTTATTATTAATTTATTAAATTTATTTATTATGAAACATTAAAATCATATTCATTATTAATTGATGCATTCAATTAATATATTATTAATTTATTCAATTTATTAATTATTTACTTATTTAATTAATTTAATAATCATTAATTTTTTTTAAATATTTTATTTATTAAATTTTAAATTTATGTTAATTAAGTATTAATACAAAGTTTTAATAAATTAATTTATGAAACTTTTTTTTACAATGTAAGGCTTAGCAGCTCGAATTACCTGTCCGCAATAAACAGTGCGACCTGAGAACGGTTTGTGACTGAAGTGCCAATGGCGAAAGGGTTGTACACCTAAAAGTTTTGTTTATATTTCCTTTCAATATATAAATATAAATTCTTTCATTCAATACATATTAACTATCTCACTCTTTAGTAGCGTTTGAATTTAAATTACCTCGAATAAGTAGATTTTTGACTATATCATATATCTCATTTTTCTACTTGAATCTTTATTTTTTCAATAAATTTAGGAGAGAAAAGAGCAGTTTTATTGCCATTATCCCTAACCATTTTTATTTTGCATCAGAGCTTGTATATTTTGATTTTTAGTTCTCAGTTGTTATGGTTTGTATCATTCGTCATTCACCTCATTCACTTTATTCATTAAAATCTTAACATTTTATAACGTAAAAGCAATAATTTAATAAGAACTCTTTTAATCAACATTTAAGACTAAATTTAATTTAATAACTTTAAACACATTTATAATGTTTTCCTTATAGTTCGTAATATATATCTTGCCGAGTTTTGTATTTTTTTTTATGAAATAAATAAAATCTCTTCCATGCAGAAATGTATGTATGTTACTTGATTAATTTCACTTCACTTACCAACACTTTCCTTTTTTTTGTGGATAATTTCTACACGTAAGATTACATACCAAACTACACAAAAAATAAATAAACAAAAGTATAAATAGAATAGAACCCACCTGAAATAAGACTATCAAATATAAATAATTACTCTGGCATCTGTAAATTGAATTGTCGGAATTCTCTATATATGTATGTGTAGTTATTGCTTCGTTCCACCTATCGATCAGTATTATTGACACTTTTTCACAACTACGAATTCTTGGTAGTGTCGTTCGCTCTCGCCTTAGGTAATGCTGAAAGCCAATTTCTGTATTGCATCTTCCAACTAATTCCTTTAGTATAATTAGACGCATCTGCTAGCTGGATTTTGTTGGTTGGTTGACATTATAATTAAATTTGAACGACCGTATGATATACGGATGAATAAATTTCAGCTGAAAGAAAGCAGAAAATGAATGGAGGAATGAATCTTCCTAGAAAGAATGTAGGAATGGGAAGATAGCACCCTATTTATCTTCACTTCGGATCAGGTAAGAAAAAAGTGTATTTGCAACTGTAATGATTGCGTTTGGTTTTTATAGAATAGTACAAGCACTCTCGAGGAAGCTAGGTCGTCAAAGGATCACGATATTCTGTTTCTTAGCAAAATTAGGATGTTCCTTAAAGGATTTGTGATTAAAAATATTTCTTCATTTGTTCATTAAGTACATGTTTAAAAAATACATCAATTGAAATTTTAGAAAATAATCATTTGAAAAAATAAATATTCAGGTAAACAATATACACGGTAATTTCATTAAAATGTTCTTCGATATGTTCTATTATAATAATAAGTCCTTTTTTTTCATTTGTTAAAATTTTGTAATTCGGTATGTTCCAAAATGCATAATCCTGATTGGTTAGCTAGAAAATTAACTAAAGAAATGTGAATTTTTAAATTTTGAATATTCCAATTTTTATTTTGGGCTCACAAATTTATGTGCATGGGAAATTAATGATGCGTAATGAATGTTACGCTGTGAAGCAATGGTGATAGTGGTAGCACATTTATTTGATAGTTATATAACCAGTATATTCAAACCGTTATAAATTTATTTGCTTAAAGGGAATTCGTAATTTAAAAGACATTTTAAATTACTTAACACAGAACAGCTTAATAATTCCTCACAAGGCATGATAACTAATGATGATCATTTTAGGTACAGATTAGGTACAGGTTAGATTATTTTGATTACTTTTCGAAATAACTTTCTGAGGAAAAAGCACGCAAACATGTCTGATTTTGTTTGAAATCTGTGAGATCTAAGTGTAGTGTAATTATATATAATATAGTATGGTATATTATAATAAGGGTGTGTTTAAATAAAATTTCGGAAACATTTTAATGTTTAACTACTCATTAGATAAGGAAGATATAAACAAACTTTTGACTTTGATTGGGGGAATAACTGGCATATTTTCCTTTTTCAGTTTGAATATCTTTACTTTTGTAAATATCGTCTTCGCGTGTTATGAATTGCAAATAATTTCATTTTCCCGTTTGAATATCTTTCATTTTATAAATATCATCTGCTTATTAATTGATTTTTTTCTTTTTTGTTTTTGGCAACGATTATTTTGTACTGAAAAGACACTCGCATCAGTCGTTTACTTAGACATGTTAGAAGATTTCATATTTCCAGAACTCGAAGAGCTTCAGCCACACGTCTTTTTGCAACAAGACGGTGCACCACCTCGTTGGAGTACCATCGTTCGTTGTTCTTTGAATGACCATTTTATAGGAAGATGAATTGGACGAGGTGGTCCAGTTCCTAGACCACCCAGATCACAGTATATAAAGCTACTGGACTTTTTTCTTGGGGGATTTGTAAAAGACATCGTTTACAGGAGGAATGTATCGATTGTTGATGACCTAAAAGCCAGGATTAGAACCACAATAGTTGCTGTAGATGCCGACTTTCTCGCCAGCGTAAAATTGACCATCGTCTTAATATTCTCTGTGCGACGAAGAGGGCACGCTTGGAACTTTATTAACAAAGATCATGAAACGTTTCTAGTCTAACTATTTATGTTAATTGTTTATAATGTATTATATTAATTATGAAAATGTATTATGTATTAAGTATTCAATTTTAAGCTATTTTCATTATTTTATGAGTTATTAAATGTCAAAATGGGTCCGACATTTTATAAATGCCCTGTATAGTATAGTAGCTCACGTTATTGTCTTGAAAGGACCATCTAAAAATGATGAGTAAAAGTTATGTTCTGAATTAAAATTAACAGGAATTAGTGCGTTTTTAAAATTTCTTCACTTCAAAATTAAAAATAATATGGTAGTGAATTTCATATTTTTTGTGAGGGTGACTCATGTTATAAGAGTAAATAATGATTTTAATTTAATAACAAAAACAATGCAAACTGAAATAAAGTTACGTTAAAGGAACAGGATCATGTTAATTTTTTAATTGCATAAGTTCTTTAATCTAATATGGACGAGTTAAGTGGGATTTGAGAAAGAGCGACCTTATCTATTTTGTTGTAATTAATAAAGTATTTTGTTGTATTTTCATGCACCTTCATTTGGAGTTTATTAATTATTAACTGTTAAATTAAACAGAAATATTTCGCTAGAATTTATTAATGAAGGAAGGACATCACAAAGATGTATGTAGCATAGAATTATGGTTTGTAAACTAACACATTTATTTAGGTGAACTTAATGCTCACGTAGTTAAAACTTAGATTATGTTTACGTAGGATGCTAAGAAACGGACTTAAATATTTAATAGAATAGATTTTTTAATGAAAGATGGAACAAGCAAAATAAATGCATCATCTCTTTTTGTAATATAATCAAATGTTCTCAGTCTTTTATTAACTATTTGGTAATTATTATAACATGAATAGAAATTGCTTTTCTTTTAATAATTTTGCGTATAAAATATGTTAGGCGTTGAAGGCAATTCAAAATGTTAAAATAAACGCATTATTAACACAGAATTATAATATTTGAACTTGCAGCAATAAATAACGTTACTTCCTTTCATGGTAAAATCCAAGAAAAGAAAACTGACCATTCACAGTATTGTTTACTTTCCAGTGAAATATATCATAATAATAATACTTGGTAGAAACTTAAAATTAGAAATCCTTCTACCTTGAAACTACAATGAAATGGTTAACTGTATGTTTACAAATATAAATAGAGATAGTGCGTTTTTTTCCTAATATCTATCGAAAATTAAACTATATATTAATTTTAATCAAACGCGCTCTTCACCTCTTCCCCCTCTCCTCATTACCAAAAACACTTCTCAATAATTCAAAGTCGAATGATAAAAATACTGATACAGATATTAATGCTAAAATCACGATTAAACTGATTTTAAATAGCATAGTAGCTTTCAAATAAATTTCATTTAATATTAATTTTGTATATTCTGCAAGGAAGAATCCGCAGAGAAATTTAGAAAAATATAATGTAATCTTAAATCTTACTAATAAAATTCGGATAATCATAAATAGCTAAGAAAAAAGAATGGGACAAAAGAATTTTGATATAAATACGAAAGCCATTCGATATTTTAACAGACAAATAGTTTTACAACAGAAATGGATTATTAAATTAATACAAATACTTTTTACCTATTTTTACACGTAATTGCCACCAACCTTTGTGCACTCGTCCCATCCTGTTAGGATTCAACTTATCCTCTCAATGAAGAATTCTTTACTTCATCTCGAAACCTGTTTTGTATTTTTTTCTTTACCCCTTCGTTGTCTTTGAACTTGATGCCCCGCATAGCTTTTTTCATCGGGACAAATAGATAAGAATCCGAAGGGGCAAAGAGCTGTAAGGAGGATGAGGTAAAAGCTCCCAACCCCCTTTGCAAACAGTTTCCAGCGTTACTTCTACTATATGAGAATCAAACGTTATTTTGCAAAAGATGCACGTTTTTCCTCTGCCATCTCGGACATTTCCTCTTCAACGTGGACTTCACTTCATTCTCAATCATGTATAAGTAGTATAGACTATTGTTCATGCGTTTCCTCTCCAAATAATCTCAGAAAATCGGACCATGGTCACTCCACTCGTCGGTAGCGTTTCTTAACATTTACACACAAAAAAAAATTCGTGATGTTCATGCAATTAATGCCGTATTCTTTTTTCGACCGAGAGAATATTTCTTATGGTTTTACACTTTCCGAAAGTAAAATTCTGATCACGGAGCGCAGTTTTTCAAATGTACAATCTTCAAATGAGCACATAATCGTAATTAAGGCATCAGATGTTATGTATTAGTAGACATCAATCAAAAACTTAAATAACACTCTTCCCAAGGTTGTCAACTAAGACTTACAATCGCCTCCAATAAGCATTTCCTTCACTAAAAATACTCGTCTGTTTAAATATTGAATGACCCTAATACATAATTATTTTTATAAAATTATACATCTTGTCTACATTGAAACTTTTTAAAACTGTGAGGGACTGTTCAATTAAAGTAGTAATCAGTCTTATGTTTTCCCCCTAAATACTAGTAATGTCTGTCTTGTGAGTTAAAATGCTTATTTTTCATGCAAATACAAGCATTCTGGTCATTTAAATAATGTTAACAATGCAATAAATACTCTCAAAAATTGTTACTGTAGGATTAGTCAATTTGCTTAAAAATTCTTTAAACTTAATAGTTTTTAACATAATGAACTTATAGAAAGCGAAGCATGAAATGAATTCCTTAATAAATTGCAGTTTTGGGATAGAGAGGAGATGGCAAATAAGTGTATGGTTTGGCATGTTCTGTTGAGTGCTGCATTCATAGGAAATTTTTTTTTGATTCTTGCGGGAAACGGGCATGTAAGAAGTTAATTATTCATTGATTGCTCTATTGATTTCATAACTCATATTTTCTTTTGGTATTTTCTTTGAAGAACATTCCCTACGTATTCATTTTCAGCTTCAGTGTGTTAAGAAAGTAATGTTTTTTAAAAAAGGAATTTTTAACTTTTTAACAGAAACTAAACTCAATAACAGAAAGGAATGGTCTTTCACACAAAAGGAAATAAAGAGGATTTGAGGAGATAAGCTTGGGAAATGGGACTTGTTGTGGCTGAGGATTTACGAATTTTGGATATAAAACAACTGATCTTAAATTCCGAAAAGTCTAAAGAAAATTCAATTAAGAATTTACTCATAAATATAATTGTGGAATGGCTTGAGAAATATAAGGAAGAAGCCGAACAGACGGCAGAACAAGAAAGAAAGAAAGCTGAATTGGAGGCAGAACAGGAAAAAGAAAAGCTGAAATGAATCTAGAGTTACAGAAGTTGAAGGTACAACTTGACGCTAAAAAAATAGAGTTCCTCAAGTTAATGACACTGAGATCTCTGAACAGCCGAAATTAGAATTTAAGAAGCTCATTTCCAGATTTAACTTGAAAGAAAACGATATGGTAGATATTTCTCAAACTATTTGAGATACAGCTGAAATTTTTAAAAGCACCTGATAGCCAATGGATTGCTGATCTAATTGGAATGAGTGACATAGCTACACTCATCGCTAGGAAAACGGAAGAAGAAGAACAGGCCTATGTGTAAGTCAAAGTAATGTTTTTGAAGAGATTCAAAGTTTCTGCGGAAAAATTCAGACACCTTTTCCATCAACATAAGACAGTTCAAGAGAGCACTTGGAGAAATTCTTATTTTGAGATAAAATTTTTTTCGAAAGAGGGCTATATAAACGGACTGAAAATTGTAAACTTCAACCAATTAAAGGACTTAATCATTCTGATCAAATTAATAGACGTGTAACTCCTGCAGTGAGAGACCATTTCTTAGAGCACTGGTCTGAATTGGTGTCACCTCCTAAATAGGAAGATAAATTGAATGTCTATTGCAATATTCGGAATACTACTCATTTAGAAATGAAGATTGCCCAACAAAGAGAATACCCTTCTAAACCTTACGCTCCGAAAAGAAACTCACCTGATAGCAGATTTGACATAACCGACTAAGATGGTTCTACATCATCTTTCAGTAATACGAAACCCAGATGTTCAGACTACAAATAAACAGCGAATAAGGACTCAGCAAATTTTAGCAGCATCAGTTTGCATTCATGCTCTTCAACTCCAAATCAAAGTGCTGTGCTGAAATTAGTTGTAAATGGCACATGGGGGATTGCATGCGTTGATAGTGAAGCTAGTCACTCCATTGCTGGAGAAACCTTATATCTCCTTGTTATAGAGACAGAGAGTCAACTTTTAGAAGACTCGACCCTCGATATCCTTTGCTGATGGCTATAAGTCCGAGGAGAAAGTATACACAACCAGAGTAGTTATCAGACTTGAAGGACGAGTCATCCTCCATACACCACTAATAGCTTTGCCTTATACGAAAGGAAACCGAACACTATTTTTTAATGGACTTTTTACAAAAAGCTGGCATTTTTCTGAGTAAGAAACACCGCAACTGTTTCTTTAGTGACTCACTACATCGAACTTATGATTTTGTTAAAAAATTAATTATCCAAGAAGTCCTAAGACAACCCAACCTTGAGGAGAACACACGCTTAATGTGTGATGACGAAATTAAATGTCTGACACCTCAGCAAAGAAATGAACTAGGTACATAGCTAAAAATGTAGGAAACTGTCTTTGAACTAGGGGGAGAGCCCTCTGCCTTCATGGAACACTATAGCAACACTGGAGACAGTCCTCCTGTTTCTGTACCGCTTTATAAATTACCACCAGCAAAAAAGAGTTACTTAAGAAAGAACTTGACAAATGTTTGCAACAAAACATCATTGAAGAGTGTGAATCTCTGTATGCTGTGCCTGTGGTGCTCGTTCTCAAAGCGAACGGGAAAACCCGTCTTTGTATAGATTATAGAGGTCTTAATGCTACAACAGTGGCTGACTTTTATCCATTACTTAGAATGGATGACCTACTTCCCGAAGCGAAGTATACACTTTTTATGAAAACTATAGATTTAAAATCAGATTACCACCAGGTGAAAGTCTGTGTTTCTGACAGAAAAAAAAGCATTTTAGGGTTCAGTTGGAAATTTTCGCTACCTTCTAATGCCTTTTAGCTTGGAAATGGCCCAGCCGTATTGCAGAGACTGATTGACAAGTTCTATAGTGACCTAAGTGATATTCTCATTCTTTCTTACCTCGATGATAAATCCTGTTAGAAAAAAAACATCTTGATGATCTCAAAGCTGTATTTGAGAGACTTTTACTATCTAACTACATGGAAATTGTAGTAAAAGTAGTTTTTGCTTTTGACAGAGTGATATATCTTGGACACTGTATCACAAATGAAGGAGTAAAATTGAAAAAAAAAAAGAAAAAGAAAACCTCTGAGGGAAAGACCTTTGCTATCACGGAAATGCTTCCTCCCGAGAATGTAAAGTTGGTGAAATCATTCCTGCAGACCTGTTCGTGGTGCAGCAGATTTATTCCTAATTTTTCAGAGGTAGCCGGACCTCTAAGCAATATCACAAAAAAAAAATAAAGCTTGGTCTTGGGAAGATGAAGAAAAAAACTTTTTTCGAACTTTGAAATAACTTCTAACCAGTCCTCTCGTTTTGAAACAAAGTGATGCCACGAAACCTTACATTCTTCGCACTGATGCTAGTAACCATGCCATAGGGTTTGTCATTTTGCAAGGTAAAGGCGAGGAAGAGTATCCTATATAATATGCAAGAAGGCTGTTAACTGCTGCTGAGAAAAACTACTCCACCACCGAACGGGAAGCTCTTGCCGTTGTTTGGGAGCTAAACAAATTTCGAGGTTACATTGAGGGCCATAAAATACTGTAGCATTGGATCACTAACCCATAGAGTGGCTTCTGACCTTAAAATCACATTCAAGTAAACTAGCAAAATGGACCTTACAACTCCAGTCATTAAATCTGAAAATGGAATATATCCCAAGAAAAGAAAATGTCATAGCAGACATGTTATTCTGTTCTGTATGGGGATATAAGGAAGAGTTCTGAAAAATGTGTAGTGTGACAATCGACATGCCTAGTCGTAGCACTGCAGACATACGGGAGTAGCAACTAAAAGACGAAGAAATCAAGAGAATTGTAAAATATCTTGAAAATCCTGTGAAATATGAAAACTATACCAACTGGACTAGGCTTGGTTATGTAATGAATCAAGGACACTTATATCGGTATTCCCCTGTCTCCGAATCAGAAAAAGTCCAGCTAGTGATCCTCTCTCATGAGTGGAACAGGGTTCTTCCACAGTTCCACGACTCCCCAACTGCTGGACATTTTGGAGCTGATACCATTGAATCGTTCAGAGATATAACTTCCCTAGAATGTGGAAGTATATTCAGGACTATGTTAAAAATTATAATGATTGCAACAGGTAAAAAGTAACATATCAAAAAACATCTGGTTTGCTGCAGACTCCAGTGTATGGTCAACGTTTTGAGACTCTTGCTATAGACTTGTTTGATCCCTAATCGAAAACTTCTGATGGTAAGTGGATTCTCATTGTTTATGATTACACAACAAAGTGGGTTAAGCTCTTTGCGTAATCCAATCCTACGGCAAGCAAACGAATGTGTAACGATAAATAACGTTAAAAACTCAACACACTTTGTTGTGTAATCCTCTTGAAGTCGTCTTGCGATATGGTCTACCTAGGCGCATTATCAGCGACAACGGAGCAAAATTTGACAATGCAGTTATGCAATAGGTTTGCTATCCTCTAGACATAAATCAAGTGCTCACTTCAGTATACCACACACAAGGCAATCCAGCGGAACGATAAAATCGAGATCTAAAGCCTCGACTCGCAATCTTAGTTGGAAATGGTCACACAAAATGGTCCGAGAAGCTTCCAGCTATTCATTTTGCAATGAATATCCATAAAAATGCATGAATGTTACATGCACTTCACGCATGTGATGTTACATTCTTCACGCGTGCGATGTTACATCTTTAATTATTACTGAGAAATAACCGATAAACATCTGAATGAAATATATTTTGTACATTAATCGGTCCTCGTGTACATAATGTCATAAATTACAACTATTTCTGTTGAATTTTTTGTTTTCAGGAAACCGTATATTGAAATAACCCTTAATATTGAAAATATAGAGCTCAGTCTGTTGAGTGCTACATTGATGGCTTACCAAATATCAACAAACGCTAAGATAAATATATTCCTATAACTTAAGAACGTTATTATGTTGATAAGTCTTAAGAATAATAAATAAAAATGAAATTTTTAATTCGAATATTTTTAGTAATAACTAAAATTTTACGCTACGGTGAATTCCATGTGTGGCTCCTTGAAACTAAGCAAATCAGCATGAATAATAGTAATTTAGATCATTATGTACTTACGAATTAGTTAATGTGTAGAATAAATTTATCCAGATATCTCTCCCCCATCCTCTTAGTTATTTCTTTGAAATAAAACAAATTATACGATACTTTGAGTTACTTTTATCTACGATTTCCAGAAACCAAACAAATAAACACGAATAGCTGTAATTTACAACATTATGTGCATAATGATAAGTTAATAAGCAGATAAAATGTTATTCAGATATTTCGGTTATTTATTTGTAACAATGAAAATTTTATGATGCATCCTAGCAAACGCGAAACGCAGTTGAGAGTTGGGAAGCAAGCCTTTTTTTTTACTTCATATATATAAAAATAGAGGTTACATAATGAAAAAGTTTCAGAAATCAGTCATGAATTCATATTTTATTAATATCTTACACAGAAAGCAAAAATACTTAAAAAAAGGTTCATTTGAGCTTCGTTAATGTACTTTCTTACTGTGAATAGAAATTCTAATGTTACCGCTGCATATGAAAAAAAAGCAAGGAAAAAAAATCCCATTGTCAGCTCTTATTTGTTTAAGAAGCAGAAAAAAGTATTCGCTTCCGTTTCTTTTTGTGGTGTTTGAGGCTATTAGACCTTTTATTTCCCTTGGTCTTTAAGTGATTAGTCAAGGGATATTTATTACCCAAGGATATTCATGAAAAAAAAACAAGTGATTAATTTCGTATCTTCTCCATTTTTGTTTTTTCCTTTCCACCTAGGAACTGATGGAGTTAATGAAAAGGCAAAGCCATGTCTGATGTTCGTAGTTGCGTAAAATATTCTCTTAGATTAAAGAGTCAGATACACAAGCTCTATGGAGCAAAATTACGCATGTACAAGATAAGTAGAAGCGTGCAGATATATGCTTGAGATACTTCGTATCTTATTGTTTTACAGATATTTTGAATGTAAAATTTATATTATTTGAAATGAGATGGCCGCCTTTTTGATTAAATACTTCAAAAAATAATATAAAAATAGAATATCTATATGAAACTCTTCAGGCAAACCTTTTTAAAAATAAAGAAAAAGTAACTCTTGAATTTGAAGCACAACTTTGGAAGAAAAACTAAGAACTAAAAGTGATGCTTTCACTCACATGGCAAGGACGGAAACTGTAACCTTGTTCGATTCACCCTTTCCTCTTCACTAGCCTTCGGTACATTTTGTATTTTTAATTGCATATATCATAACTTACACCCAATCAAATTAAAAGTGATCTACTCTAATTAGAGGAAGGTAGGAAATGCAATGAATTGATTTGAGGATAGTGATATACAAGCGATATAGAATTGAAAGTGAGTAGTTGGTACAGGCTTGTATATTAGAACTTGGATTGATTTTCAGTAGTTCATGTTCTGTGATTAAAACAGATTCGAAGTGTTACTTCAACTTCGCCCTAGTGTTACTTCAACTTCGACGTTAATATAAACATCCAATCAATCAAAATCCATTTAATAATCTATCACATTCTTAAAAACAAAGGTCTTTCGTTATAAATAAATATTTACTTCATAAATAACATTCTAAATATTTATTGTATGGAAATACAACACAAATAAAAAGTTATTTAAAAGCACACTATATGCAGTAATTTTAAAACGAGAAACAGCTACCCAAATAAATAATAAAATTATCACATTAAAAATTATATATCATTCTTATATGGATGGAATATCATTATTCGTATTGATTTAGATTACATAACAACTGAATATCCCCTTAATAACGTGTTTCTCATCCTGCAGGCTTATAGTATCGGTTTCTGATATTCCATTTCCTGAAGGTTCTAGTTAACTAATGCTAACGAATAGAATTATAACTATATTCTCTACATGTATATGTGCATATGGGTAAGCTAGACATTCATAAAAACTTATTTTCTTTGGTACGTGAAAAATATTAATCATAAATATACATTTTAATAACATAAATGTGCATTCATCATTTTTTTTTAAATTTCAATTTTTTAAAAAAAAATGTACTTCGTTACGACTCAGAAGAAATATTTCTTTTCAAATCAAACGAATTCGTTTTGTATAAACTAGTTAATGATTTTAATCTATTAGAGTTACATTAGAGAAACACGAGTGTTTTTATGACGGATCTTGTAATGTTCAATCAATGTCAAATGAAGAGGACGGTATTTCACGCTCAATAGTGAGTGTAAGCAAACGATCCATCACCAAATAATTTTCAAGACCAGTTCTGTTCAACATGTTCGCGTTGAAGCTTATTTATCGAAGCTCCAAGTACTGCCTTAAAGGGGTGTGGAAGTTTGGTGAGGAAGGGGCCAGCTGAAGTGTTCTCCTCATCTCTAGACCGATGCTCAAAATTACGTGGCCTGTTGTCATTAGCCCTCGTGTTGATTCCAAGGACGAAATTAAAAAATAATGAAACAATCAACTACGCATCCCTATCAACTTCAGCCGCTATTTAATGCTATTATCGCGCCTTTGATGTGCTTATGGCTCACTTTTGCTGTTACGTTACAGTGCTCTTCAATGTGCAGATAAGGTTCCAATTCCATGCAATAATTGGGACACTACCACATGTAATATATTTAAATAACCCTCAAAGTCTTCGAGTGCTATGATGTGAAATGTGAAGTACTAGTCATTTCGTTATTCAGTTGAGTTTCGAGAAATAATGAGGTCCATAGACAACAAATAGCCCTTGAGTATCACTGGAATTACGGACATTCAAATCAGGCAAATCACTCTTAAATAGTGATGATAATCCATTGTAATGTAATTGATTCGAAGCAAATTCTAGCCGGCACTCTCAAATTCCCTATTCATCTCTTTATTCAAATGGTCTGATATAGTAGGTCATACTTCTCGTGGAGGTGAGAGGTTTATGCCTTTTAAAGAAATTCAAGGGGTTTGTATATTCTTGAGACAAACTTATTATCATAAATTTTCAACAAAAATTGCATTAAATATATTGGATTTCGAGGTTCCCACTTTACAACGCACAATATGAATTATGAATATTATATACAATATGAATATTTTCGATTCAAAATTTATGAAGGACTTCGTAAAAAAAAACACTAATGAATTATTGAAAGATGTTTGCTTTTAATGTCGAACAAAATGCATATCACACGTTACACGACAAATGAACAATCATTACAAAAAATCAAACTCTCTTATATGATGTAATTATAGACTATAAACAAAGTAAAGACTTATCAAAAAATATTTGCTGTTTCTGTGGAGCGAAGTTCATGTCACACGTTACGTGAAAAATGAACGTTTTCAGAAATACACAAGCGTTGAAAAAGACACATCGTTCACTTATTAAAACGACACTAAAATGTAATTTAACACATGTTAAATATTAATAAAAACTTTAATTTCAAATATTTACATTTACTATGCGATTCAAAATGAATTGCATTTAAATGTTACTATGACTACCATAATAAGGAATACGAACTAAATATACATGTATAGTAATATGTATAGAAATAAAAAGTGTATTTTTACATGTTATAATGTATATCAGATTACTGAGTTTGTAATATATAATATTGTAAGGGAAAATGTAGAATATTTTGTAATATATGATGATATTTTCTTTGGTTATTTAAAATTATTTAGTGGAATACCAATGAAGAAAACAAAGGAACTCAAAAAAATTAAATATCATGACAAGATAAAATCAGTATATTTCACTTTGAATATTACTTCTTTAACAAATAATTATTATGACTTTAAAATACTATTTTATTAAAGAAATTACATAAGTTTCAGAATTCCTATTACATCTAAATATATTTTGCTAATAATAAGTAATTTAATCAGAAGTTATTTTATCTTTATATATTTTAGAATTTTTCTCGGTTGAAATAACTTTTATTCTTTTTGTAATCTTATACTTAAAGCTTTTTAACCATAAACATCTGACGCCAATATTAAATATTCCTTTTAATTTTTTTCTTATTCAGTTGAAATTTCACCAAGCAGAACTAATTCAACCTTTTGGAAAGAATCAATTTTTTTTCATCTTCTGAGAAATATTGTTTCCTCGTAGCCATGCAAGTAATTTAAAGTCTTTCCCTTCGTAATTTAATTAGTAATTAGTCTAGAATTATATAGTTACGTAACGAAACAGATCCATGCTTGAAGTAAAATTTTGTATACTTTCCAGTTCTCGATAAGTTAAAACAAAAAATTGTTTTTTAATGTTCAAGTGTATTCCAAGAAAGTGTAAAAGTGATTAGAACGCTCGACACCGTTTTAAATTAGTGAAATTAAAAAAAAAAAAAATGCGTGATTTGTAAAAGGTTTACAGTTATTTCTTAAAAAGAAACAAATCGTATTAGTTGTGAGGTCTAGTTTAAATAGCATGTTAAAATGACTTAATATGTGAGTTCGATTCTCCTAGAGTAAGTTCTTTCTGTTTGGACGTGAAAGAGTCTTAATATAAATTAACTAATTTCAATAAGGTCTCCTTAACCCAGCATTCGATGGTTCGCACATTCTACAATCCGGCAGCAATCGAGCCATTAGCTTTTGGAATGTTTTTTGAATGAATTCTGGATATTGTTGTTTATGACACCATGTCACGGCACAGCACTGCTCGCATTTCCGCCCAGCGTTTGTCTTAACTGTCAATTTTCCTTTTAGTATATTTTTTCCTATTTTCTGGTGTATTATGTATCACGTTTATATAATATTACAACTGTGTACATACAGTGTATTGTGTGGTAAAATATTCTCGAATCACTGAAAAGCGGATAGACATAATCATGTTCAGCGAAAGCAGCTGATCGAAACAAAAAGACAAACAAAACAAACAAAAATTGAAAACACTTTTGATTATTATTGAACTGTATTAATTTTCCTTTTGTGTGCTGTGTTATTTTATCAACACAAGACCGAATTTAAGACAACTTCTTTTGTGAGATATGTAATTTAAAATTAGTGGTGGATTTTAAATTTTTTGTGTTCCTAATAATGATATTTTAATTTTTTTTTATAAATCTATAAAAATAATTTTTAATCAGAAAAGTACTTTTTTCTTCATGGTTAAATATGATCATGAATTTCAAGATATATTTTTGCATTCAAGTACCATTTTAAAGAAACGTATTTTTTAAATATATGAAATATTTTACTTCTTGTATGTGAAACAATGCACAAAAAAGTGTTAAAAAGAAATTACAGTGAATTGTCTTTGACAAACTGTAGAACTTTGGAAATTGTAATTTTTATTTCATTATTTTTCATATAAAATATTTTTTAAATTTAGGTATAACTGCAAGAAAAAATATTTTTGTTCTCTATATTCCTCGATATCTTTTATAGAAGAATAACAAAATTTGGAAACATTTGGTGTAGTTCCTGTAATGGTGCCTTATTGTAAATATTTATCAAAAATCATGTCCTTTTTTCATTCTTCATCATTTTCGAAAAATAATTTTATAGTTCTATTGAGTGATTGCAATACCATCATTAGGCACACAAAAAATAAATGAAAATGGAAAGCTAAACTCTTCTAATAATTTCAAAAGATATATATGTCAGTAAATCAAGTAGTCCTAAAAACTGTATTTTACTACTTTTACTTTCTTACTTGTGGTACTCTTAATTTTGTACTTGCTAGAATGAACGAAATACTTTGTCAGACCTTTATATCAACTACGCAAGTTCAGAACGTGTGTAAACACATTAAATACAAGTTTAAATCGTTTAAATAATTATCTAGAGCCATTAATCTTTGGCATCCCCCTTTAAAATTGAGCTAACACTCAGTAATTCGATGAAATCTCTAAATCGTCATGGTCATGCTTTCAAACGTTCCGGATTAAGGATCATTTAATCTATAATGTTATCACAGACCCGCTACAGTGCATAATGCTTATAGATATCCACGCAAAGTTCAATAGGTATCAAGGAAGAAAAATTGGGATTCTAGTGAAGTATCAGGTACCTTGGCAATTTGCGAATTTTGGGTGTGATAACATTTTAAATGTAGTGATTTAGATTATGGTAACCCTTCTCTCTGCTTCATTACATATCCCTTGTTAGGCGATCTATTTTCTAAGTGTGCGTTTTTCCCCGAAAGTCGCCAAGGGGCACCCATTACATCACTTAGATCAAAAATTGTAATAGAATACACAATAGTTAATGTGTTAAGTATATATTGCTTAGAATATAGCTCACTATTAATTTTAGATCAAAAGAGAGCTATCTAAGGAAATAGCCCCATGAAATAATCTAATCTTAACTACCCTGGAAAGTAATATTATTCCTATCAAATGATACAGCAGAATATCGGGAAACCGCATAAGTGTCTGTGTTCACTATCTCAAAGAAACATTATATTGGTTTCTGATACGAAAACTTCAATGCTAGTTATCCCATTTCCCGATGGATGTAGTTAACTATTGTTGGAAATAAAGTTATAGTTATCTAACTCAGAAATTGCTTTATATAGAATAAATTATATCAGAAAAGTGAGTATTATCCTTTTCGGAAATATTTATATAAATAAATTTAATATTTTCGAATTAGAAAAAAAAAATCATTGACAACAATACAGTGACATTACTTTCGATACTATTTCATTAAACAGATGCTATATATATATATATATATATATGTTCACAAACACAATATTGACAAAATGAATTCCATTATGTCGAATATGAGATCACAATATTCATTGCAACACATGTAGCGGTTAGCAATCGTATTTCTTTCAACTATCATTTTAGGAATCTTAAATATTATCTGAGTATCAAACGTTTTTTTAGAAGTTATGAAATTATAAAAGAGTCCCCGAGGTTAGCGTTGAGAAAACCTCCAATATCCAAATATCTGTCAATAGATCACGGGACAAATGGATACTGACCTCTTCTCCAATCAAGCCAAAGAAAAAAAAATCTTTTTTTACTTTGTAAGTACTTAAAATATTACTCATAAAATTTCAAGTTATGAAGATGACATTATTAAGTTTACAACATTTATTAAAATAATAAAAACAACATAAAGATAAATACATGTTTAATATTTTCATTGAATTTCTGTGTGTTTTTTATATCTTTGTTTTGATAAATGATACAATAGGAAATCAATAACATTACATAACATAATGTATATCCGTTTACACAAGTTTCAATTTAGAGTATTTGAAGTAGCATTGAAACTTACTCCATAATTTAAAAATGTTTAATTAAAATTTAAAGACAGAAAATTCCTTAATCTGTCAGAAAGCAACATTTTAACTATTCAAATACTTTACAATTTTTAAGAATTTAATGTTATCATTAAATGTGAATAGAATATGCCCTTTTTCTTTAAAAATATGTAGTTAAAGTAATTTTAAAAGTTTGAATTTTGTTTATTGTTTGAAATATTTTTCACCATTTAATGTACAACTTTCCAAGTACTTGCAAAAAATATTCTGAGTTGCTTCGTACTTATAATATGTTTTTGAAATATTATTCAGAACTTTCCTTCATTGAAACAACTTCTAATTCTGTTCTTAATCTAACACTTATGGTATTTTAACCGTAAACAGCTGACACTAATGTTAAATTTTGTTTTAATTTTTCTTTCACTCGGTTTAAATTTTCCAAGCAGAATTAATTTTACAGTTTAAATGGATTCAATATTTATTTTTGTTTGATAATTATTGTTTTTATCTAGCAGTGCACCTAATTTAATGCTATTCGACTTCGCATTTTAATTAGTAATTAGCCAAGAGAGCGGCAATATAAAAGCACTAAAAATTAATGTGTTAGAGAGAGAAAAAATACTCCGGTTTCTCAATAAATTAAAGAATAATTGCTCTTTAATTCTGAAATATGTTCCAGAGAAAACATTTAAGAATTGTCAAAATGCTCGGCGTCTCGTTTTAGAAAAAATAACTAAAAAATATTATATTGTTGATTATCAAAGATCATTAACTAAAAGAGCGAAGGACAGTAAGCCGTATATATTTTCAAATCTAGTCCTATGTGCAGAGATGAAAAAAAAAAGATTCTTATTCTGTGAGTTCTATTTTATCTCTTTGTCTGGGTGAATTTAAACACAATCTCTAAATAATATTATTGGACACATTCATCAAGGGATTAAAACTTTTCTATATATAGACAACTTATGTAATGTGATGTATTTAATATTTAAAAATATTTATATTTTAAGAAATCATTGAAAAATGTCTTGACGACATTCATTAATGAGCTTAGTTTCTTAAGGAATTAAAGATAATAAAGATTGACAAAACCAGTCATTCGTGAGGTTTTTTAAGAAAGTTGCATGGCAGAGAACCGACAAGAGAAGAGATGGAATGTTTTGTTTTTATGTGAAAAATATGGATGTATTTTGTTTTTATGTGAAATTGTTCTTGAACGTCGGACTAAAATAAATGTGATGTCTAGAATAAAACATACACTTTCTTCATACGATGCCTGTAATACAATAGATTACGTATGTACGAGTATGTATCCTTTTTCTGTAATCTTATGTCTAAATTTTATGATTTTATATCTTAGTTCTTTCTATTTATGACCATTACTAATTTGTTTTACAAACTGATGGGCTGAATGGGTTGGTATGGATCCTTTAAACGTGTTTAACCTCGCATTTTTTTATGAATTTTATCATAATTTCTTCAGAAGTTTCAAAAATTCATTAAATTTCTTTATATTTGATTATTATCGTGATTCTGAAGTTAATAATAAAGTCACTGTTCTTAATACATATGTATTTATTAAATAAATTTTATCAATTCTAATTATTTTATTTTTATTTTTATTGCAATATTTTTGATATTTAATTTTGAGAGTATAATAATAATAATAATAATGACATATATATATATATAATCAGCCAGCAACCTTATATATATATCAATATATATAACTATGTATAATCCAGCCTTAATATATATATATATGAGAAAAATCAGCAACATATATATATGTATGATCGTATAACAATATGTATATATAATCCAGCTCTTTCTTTCAACAACATATGTATAATCCCAGTAACCAACTATATGTATGATCAACAATAATAACTTATATGTATGTATATATATATATATATATGTATATATATAGCAACATATATAGCCATAAATCAGCATATGTATATCATGTATGTAGCCAACCATGTATGTATGAAATCAATATGTATATATGTAATATATCATATAACTATATATATATATATAATCAATATTATATAATCAATATATATATAATATATATACTCAATTATAATATAATATTATGTATATATAATCTATATTATTATATATAATCAATATATTATATGTATGTAAATATATATATATATATATAATCGTATATTATGTATGTATAATCAATATATATATATGTATAATCGTATATATATTATTATAATCAATATTATGTATGATCATATAACATATATTATAATCATATATATATATGCTGATGTATATATATTAACGAAGACGTCGCATTCCAGACCAAAGGAACCAACTCCGTGCTTCCGAGTTGGCAAAACCTTGGAAGGATTATATGAGGGAGGAGAGATAATGTAAAGATTTTAGTATTACTGTAGTAATACGATATCTCGATAAAATTTTTCTTATTAATTGATTCTTGATCATGATGTTGTACATTGCAATATTGATTGTTCATTGGTTTGGTTTCAGAAAGCGTAGATGGAAGTCCCATATCGTAAAATTTTAGTTATTACTGAAAATAATTGAATTAAGAACTTTATTTTATTTATTGTTCTAAAGACTTCTGTATATCTTAGTCACGATCTAGAGCTATGTATCTCTCAGCGTTTCTTGTCCTTTGGATAGCTGTCATTGATAACTCAGCAGATTATTCTATCTTTTCCATGATAGCCTAGATTGATGTAGCAGACAACATCAATCTACGGCTACCTAAAAACAAATCAACATTAATAGTTATAATTTGTGTTATTATATGCATAGTAATCAATATTCAGAAATTTCACTTGATAACGTGGTTTTTGGTAAAACTTAAATTTTACATTTCTTCTTATATAAATGATTGTATTTTCTTTTAAAAATAATATTTTCTTTCTTTATACGCTGAAACACAAAGTAATTAATTGGTCAACGTATGAAACTATTTTTTGGAGATAAATTCAAGAATATTGATCTAAGCTGCAGCATAACGTTAATAGCAATGGTCTTTTTCAAATAAAGGAGTTTTGAAAAGTGAACTCTGATATCATTGATATTAATTAATAACATTTTGCGAGCTTCTTTCTATTCAAACAATTAATTAATCTAAATTGAGGAAATGAACTCAATAGAATACATAAATTTGAGACTATTATATAACAGAGACTGACACTGTGAAACATTTTATTTAGAATCATACATATTTCAATTATCACTTTAATATATACCCTCTTCTATCCCTGCAACACTTTATGCAATTAGAGTTTGGTTTAACGTCGCACTAGAAGCAACACGAGGGCTTGGCGACGGACCTCGTAACTTGAACCTCGGTCAAGTGATGAGGACAACACCTGAGCTAAACCACCTCTCCCTCTCAAACCAAGCCAACAGGAGGACATTGGGCCCCGACAGATTTAACGTGAATCAACAAACGCTTCTGAAGATCTTCCATAGTAACATAACGGTTCTGGAAATCTTCACCTGTCCAGCTCCTTCAGGATGCTTCTTTCTCTTTTTCACACTTCAACGAACTCGAATCTTGTTCCTTCAGCGTAGTTTTCCATTTGAGGAAACGTTCGCATGGTGCAAAGATCCGGCAAATAAACATATGATCTAACACTGGGATGCTATTGTTGACTAGAAACCTTGACAGACTATGCAGAATGACTTGTCCTTCCACAATGGTGGGGTGGTTTTCCCCTTATTCTTTCATAGTTCAGCAGAATGTGAAGGTAGTAATTTTTATTAATTCTTTTACATTCAGATACTAATGAAAGATCGTGCAATGAATTTAAAATAAATCAGTCATGAATGTTTGAATTTTGGTTTATCATCGACTTTTGCTCTCTTGGAGAATATGGACTCTTGGTGCCTGGATTAGTGCATATTTTTGCAATGTTAGGTATTTATATAGTATTTTATCATATGAATCATGATAATAAGATGATCATATTTACATTTTCTGTATTTAAATGTATATAGGCCAAATCTTCTTTATTTTATTTTATTTAGGTTCGAATACAGCTACTAACTAGCTTTCTTTCCAATTTTCTGCATCAAAGAAATAGCATGTACAATTACAAGGTAACATTATTTATTTTGGAATTATAAGGATTAGTCGTTTTATGTTGATCTTATGCATTATACTGAATTAAATTTGTGAAAATCTTCAAAGTAAAATTATTCAAATACCTTAAGAGAATGCACTGATATTTCTTTTCTTTATGTAGTACATTTTTTCGGTTTATAAACGCTTGTAACATTTTCGTATGTAGCATGCATGCCCTCTTTTTTAAAGAACTGGAGTTTCTGGCAACTTCTTTTAAAAACATTTTTCTTACTGAGCATTTATTTTCCTCTAAAACTACCCTCAGTCTTTCTACAAAGGTATATATATATACCTTTGTATTTAATATAAGATATATATATATACACCTAGAGGAATCTTCTGTATTCACATCTGGCTCAAATCTTAAAACATTTCAGTCTACTAAATAAAAATGTCTCCCTTTTTGTCAGTCTAAAATCAAAATTCCATAAATAAACACATGTTTAGTACAACTGTTACGATATTGCATCGAGACATTTTGCTTCAGCATTTTAACTTTAAAAAGTTTCTTGATGTTCAGTATACAAGCCTCTTATTTTCGGATATTGCATTCTTTAGTTGATTTGGTGGATGCATATAAAAATACATGCCTTCTCCGACAATTCTAATTTTAAGAAAAAATCAATCATTAATAAACAACACATATTTTTCTAAATTCTAGTTAGAGTGATGTATAACATATTTAGTTTAACAGTTTTTATTTTATCACGAGGAAGTGTTCTCTTTTAAAATATTTAATCGTATTAGCGATTGAAGTTATCAAACGTCTACATTAATATGATATGAAATATAATGAAATCGTACTAACGTGTTTTATTTTAGATACGTTGTAATTCAATTATTTTTAAAGAAATATGAGAGATAACATTTGTAAATTTCCTCAATGCGAGAATTATAAGAGAAACAAATTAAAGATTTTGTGTGCAGACTGATTTACAGCATCCGGAACTCTATGTACAAATTGAAGGGAAATAGGGAAAATTTGGAATCATAATCCATAGAAAGCATGGTCGAAAACTCATAGATGGCGCTGTAAACGGCCTTTCAAGGTTGTTACGTAGTATTCCTCATCGTTGACGTCGATACTATGCACTGTCAGCATGAATTATTTTAGGAACGCTGTGGATGATATCCTTCCTTCAGAAAAGTCCAGCTGTATTGAAACTGCGATACGTTTGAACGGGAAAGATTTCTAACAGCTGTCTTCAAATCTACAATTCTTCGCTCTCGTATTGGAACTTGTCTGATCATGGATCCTAAATGTATGCATGCTGATAACGAAGACTCAAGTTCAGGGTGAACAACCGTATTGGAAGATGTGTTCAATGGTGTATGTTCAACTGTTGGGTACAGTATCAGGCTTTGGCACTGCACATGTTCTGTGCGACTGTAGAGTACGTTCGAACAACAAGGTATTACATCCTTTTCATCTTCAAACAACAAAAAAATGCAACTGCAAGATTATAATTGAAATCGTCTTAACACTCTAGGATGTGACTGCGTTTCAAGTTTTGTTTTCTTCGTGAACTTGAGAATGTTCGGCAATTCTTAGTTTCAGGCATGTATTCGATGCTTTTGAGCGAAGATTTGACTCCTCCAGTGATTCGTTAATGTTAGTATTCTCTTTTTGAGGGCTGAGGAAATGATTCATAGATGAATGTGAATACTCTATAACAAAAAAAATCAACACCAAGAGAAGTTGTTCAGAAATTAATGAAATTTAGTATGCAAAGACATTCGGACCGAAAATGCAAAAGATTTAAATTTGGTGTCCAATGAATGAATAGCAGCTACAGTGCATCGGAACTGAGCCTCGTCAGTGTATATAAGACGATTTCAATCTGAAGGTCAAATTTTCTGTTCCATTGGTTTGGATACCTTTCAACAACTGAAAACAAAATCACTTGCATCAGGATTCGAGCTCATACGGACTATTAGAGTTGAAAAGGTCGTACATTGGTAAACGGGCAGGTTAACAAACGGAAGCCGCTCGTCATATTGTCGAAGTGATGTAGGGATTAGAAGATGCTGGTAAGAATGGATGGAACATGGCAGATTTCAGCATCATGATGGTAGCGTCGACCTGAGAGCAGCAAATAGGGAGGACAAAGTGATTGTAGATCAACTGTCACAGCGTCTGATTTAGTGTTATCAACCATCAGACGTGCACCCATACAGGAGTTCCACCATGCCATTCACAGACGGCTGATAGAGTGAAATCTACCGACCCTACGCACTCTGCCATCACGCACTGCACACGTGAGCCGAATTACAGTGGTGCTTGGCTCGATCAGGTTGGAATGATGCTGACTGGAGATATACAGTGTTGCTGACGAATCCTGCTTCCAACTGCGTCCTGATGATCATCGAAGATGTGTCTGGAAGACGCCGGGACAATACCACGTCCTGCTTTTACTATTACTCGCCGAACCCTCAAACAGAGTTATGTTTTGGGGGCGAATTTCCACTGATAGCCGGATCCTTTGCATACCTTTTGCACTTTCGTTAAAGCCGATGCATGCACGTTTTATGCCATATTCCAGAAATCTTTTTTTCAGATAAATAGCCTTAACAATTTCTGAATCATCGCTCGTTAGCTTTTTGTCATGAAAGCAATCACGGCACCCACTTGATAAAAACTTTATCCTTCGCTAAAAAACCTTTACCTGGTCCGATCGACTGTAATTTTTGAACAACGTTTCAAGCAAAGGATTTTAATACTTAGAAAAACCTGTGTTAACTGGTTTTACTCATCAGTATCCATCCTGAGTTAACTAGGTAGTTATTAGTGACGATATGACCTGTGCTAGACAGAGATGATAAGTACGATTAAAAATACATATTTTGTTTTATTTGAGAAGAAAATTCAAATATTTTAATTAGAATGATACTATTATCTTTTAACAATTTCTTAATTAATGCTGCATATTACATCATATATAAACTGTATTTGGTCACATTTTATCATCATCTACTCAAATCTGAGTCCAAATCTTTGGAATATTGTTTTTACTATTCATCAGCAATTTTTACAATTAAAACGTAAGTCTAGATAAAACTATGGAATAAGACTTAAATTACCAATTATTTTTCCTTTCACGTGATATATTTAATACAATTTAGCTTACAGCATCTAGTGGAAGGAATCTCAAATCAATTGTCCCAAAATACTTTTTATTTACATTTCTTACAATTTGAGTACATATATCGCTTATAATTTTAACAAAGTAGAAAACGCTTCTTATTCCTAAATATTACTTAAGAAAATTTCATTTAGATTAGTAAGACAAATAAATGAAAACTATTCTTTTTAAAAAAAGTATTCTATCTACGGTTTTAATATATCTTTCGATATCAATTACTATAAATTGTTTTTCCCACATATATGAATTTCAAGTCAAAAAAATTAATTAGCATATAATTGATAACTCTTAATACAGTTTCTAAAATAATTTTTGTATTTCAACTGAAACAGTTAAAAGAATGTAATGTCAGTTTAATTTTAAACATTCAAAGGGTGATTCTTGTGTCATGTGTCATATGTCAACTAAAATGATAGAAACCGAAATGAATAGTGGGTTTCTCCATGTAATGTGTCTCTTGTTTTTGAAAAGAGTTATAATTCATCGGCAGAAATGACTAATGAAGAAACAATGCGTCAATTTCAATTTTGAAATTCTGTAAGGACTCATAAATAATGCAGTAGTGAGATCTATACCATTAATGACCCTTTTATTTCATAGATGTTTCGTAATTTTCAAATAATATTTGGGTAGTGCGTTTCTTATCATAAAACTGAAATACGAATATTTCATATTTCATGTATTATATTGGAGTATTAAGATAGTTGAAATGAAAGTTTTTTTAAAGAAGAATTTAAATTAAAAAACATTTAATTTCTTCTGATTTTATTACATGTTATTATTAATGATTAAAATATGTGGATATGATTCAGTATAAGAGTAACTTTAAGATAAATCTCTAATTGATAATAACATTTAAATTCACTCACTTGGGATTTGAAATAATTGACGATTACTTTTTCTAAATTAAAAAGTAAAACAATTTCTCTGAAATACTCTCTCCTTCCCCTCCCCCCACCACACCACCACACACACACACACACACACACACACACACACACACTTGCACACACACACACAATATATATAAGGTGACTAGTATTCTTTTAAAACATAATTTGTGTCAAAATATCGATTTTTTTTAAATTTGAGTGCTCATATTAAAATTCAATTTTTTATCTTTAATCTTTTAATCTTATTTCAAAATGAGTTAAGCTTTGTTTTAATATTACTTGAAACAAGATTCCTTGTGAAAGGCCTTAAATTCAGATTGTTTAAAACGATTTTCATTATCAAAACAATAGCATACTCAAATATTTCAGCTTCATGAATATATATATATATGTAATTTATATATATAACTTATATATATATATTGTATATATATGTGTATGTGTGTGATGTACATATTGTATTAATCAAATGTTAGAACTGACTATTCTTAAGATATTTTATTGAGTAGAAGATTTTCTGTATTCAATGAGTGGAAAATTACAAATGACTTAAGAAAATTTCATTGTTTAGAACTCGTACTACTACAGTTTCTAGTAAGGGCTATATTTTTAAATAATGAATATTCCTAGAGTCAGATTATATTTCTGTGCTTATTCAATCTAAAAATTAACATAATTATTTTCTTTTGAGTTACCATGTTCTGCGGAAAATCTTAATTTTTGCTTATAATTGCACAAGTCCTTAAAATAGGAAAAATATACTATTAAATTATCGTTTGGGATTTGATTGTTAGTATGGATATGATTCTCTATTTTGGAAAGTGAAACGTTCAGTTTGGATCTTTTTGTTAGGATTCATTTCAATATCTCATGGTTTTGAGATTAGCTGTTCTTTCAACCATTTTTTGTTGGTCATTGCTATCAGTTATAAATATATTTTCTTCTTACAGGAGATTTCCAAATTGTTAGAATAAATTGTAAAGAGTGAAAACGTAACCTGATAATTCATATCGATCATGGAATCTACGAATTACCATTAAATTTATCTATAATAATGCTAAATCTCTGTTTAGTAACCATGAAGTGACTAACCTTGAGTTGATGGGGGTTTGACGAAGCTCCTGCATATATTTTTTTGTAAACAAGTGTATGGGCGTAAGTGACATGTTGAGGAGAATACGATAGAAATATAAGTACGATTTTTGATTGATTGATTGTTTATTAATGTCACACTTAGTAGCAATGCAAAGGCTTTTGGATGGATCTCATCATTGAACCTCGTTTAAGTCACGAGGACAATCACACGGTTGATTTCCCTCTCCAAACCACACACCATATCAATGAGAGGTCTTTCAACGTCGACAGATTTAACATGTATCAACTCATTTACACGGCGGTTCTACTATCACACCTGTTCTCGAATTCTAGATCATTGAACGAAATAACACTGGCTGCAAGTTCGCCACTATTAGGTAACCTCGCTTCAATAAAATGGAATTAACTCTGTATTTCCTTGTTGAATTTTTTGATAACAAATTCTGCATTGTTTGTACGTAGGAATGGAATGCACCAGGCTCATAACGACTCGAAAGAAACAATACCGGTCGAATTCGATTGGCTATGATCTCAAGGCTGACAGAAACTACAGAAAATCATGAAAGAAAATGCAAATGGTTTACTAACAGCATTTTCTCTCGACAAATTTCTTACAGCTATATTTACAATATTTCCAGAAAATGCTATCAACATCCGTAATACATGTTTGGACTGTAAGTAATTGACATAGATAACACAAATCAGAAGATTTTCTCGAACAAGTGGAGTCCTTATAAAAGAGGAGATTCATAAGTCCCATTAACAACTAACCAAGACTCGATAACTGTCCTAGGTGCAGTAAGTATTTATAAACAATGCCTAAGTAGGTAATTTATGCTTCTTTTTCATATCTATTTCATGTGTCAAAACAACAAAAAAAAGACTCAAAAAATCCATTGCTTAAAAACTCCGTATTTTATTAATTATCAATATATTCTGCTGCATAGTATAAAGAAAATTAGATAATTTGAGGTTGGATTAACTTGAATCGTACAAGACATTTGTATCGTAACTCCTAATTTCATTTATACCTTTTAACGTGTATTGGAAATAACTTCAATTAATATGGACAAAATGTCATCCTTATGGAATAAAGTAGATTTTAAGAAAGTTTTTAAAATAATCTAATAAGACTACAGTTTGTGAAAAACGCAATTACACATATTTTTTTTCTCATTGTGTAATGCGTCTGTTTATTACTTAAAATTCCTTTATCGTCCTATAAAATAAATTCTCATAAATCTACATTTATGGAATCAATTGTCCTCTGACTTAAGCGAAATCAAAATATGCAAAATTTGAAGCCTTTTAATGTCTAATTACAATAAATAATTTTTTGTAATGTTTTCTAACTGTTTCATTTATGTTTGAACAAATATTAATACGGGAAAATCAGATTACATCTGTTAATAATGAATGATGATCTGCCTTTATCGAATTAGACAAAATGTTTATTTGTAAAATTACTAGATATCGTGTAGATAAGATATTTGTTTACATCTTCATTAAGGTGCGTAATTATGCAATTTAGATTTCATAATTTAGTACAAAGTACTCTCTTTAATTTGGCACAAAGTTCTCTGATATTTTTTTGTTAATTAAGCCGATCGTAAATATTTACATTGATTTCAAATACAGTTGTTATTTTGAACTAGATATCAATGCTTAGTTTTCAAGACTCGTCTCACATGCTCATGAGTATAAATCTGGTCTAGGTCCCAAATTCTCCCAAAGGAGGTGGTGTGAAGTTTGGAAATGGAGGTTCATCTTAGGTGATGTCTTCCTCACTTGACTGAGTCTCAAAATGAGAGGTCCGTTGCCAATAACCTCGCGTTGCTTCTCAATATGGAATAATAAAGAATCATCATCAATCATTGAATTTTTGTGAGAAAAAAAGGTAAATCTGAAAATATTACATCAAATGAATTTTTATATGCTCAATCTTTGTTAAGTTTATTTAGAAATTTTATTTAAATACACTTTCCTCAACTGTATATTTCTTTGCATTAAAATTACATTAATATAATATATAATGTAGTAATGCTATTGATAGATTTTCAATGTGAAAAATTCAAATAACTTCTTAACTGGGTTCCTTAATTATAAGGACAACATATATTTTTCATATATTATTTACGAATATAATTATTAAAACTATAATTTTCAGTTAAATAAGTTAAATTTTATTACCTGAAATTAAATATATAGCAATATTTATAGCGTTACAGTTTTTTTTTTGAAATAAAATGCATAAAAATAATTTTAACAAGTTTGTAATTTTCATAACAGTTCATCATATGTTTCAACATTTAGTTACATTTAATTTTGTGTCTCTTTTCATAGTGAAAGTGAACGTTCTATTTGTAAAATATCAGCAATATTGAAGTATTCAAGATCAATACCATCCCATATTGCATATATATTGATTCTATAGGTACTCACAAAATTTTATCGCATTTCTTTTGTACACACATTTGCAAATGCTATGCTCAAACACATTTTCTGTAATATTTTGATATGGGAATTAGTTAAGCAATGTCAAAATTTGAGTTTTCTTCACACTATTTTTGCTACTCTAGAACAGGCCAGGAAGTTCATAATAGGAAACTCAACTTTGAAAATATAATTTTTCATCTAAAGATGAAAAAATGTGAGGATTGCTCTCTAAAATTACTATTCGAAGATATTTTCAGTCCTATCATTGTAGAGCACTACTGCTAAATCACTCACATTAGCTGAAACTGCATCATAACCCACCTTAAAACGCCTGTTCACTCTGATGTCTTTCTCTTTCCATGAATGCATAAGAAGTTAAAACTACCTGGTCAGGGAGATAAAATGTTACTCTTAGAAAATATAGCATTTTCCTTCTGTTTGGTTGTTATAAACTACTTTTGCAAGCTTAAGTTTGTATCACTTTATGTTTCGTAGGTTAAAATACTGGTTTGTTTTTTTATGTTTTGAATATTTGTGATTACACTAGTACTTAAATACGATTATATTAGCTTCTGAACCACTCTCATCAAATGATTATTATTTGAAGGGAAACATTTTTTGTAGAGCAGCAATGTAATAAGTGTCTTAATTATGAATGATTTTATATTCCGTTTTCCACTTATTCTCAAACCACCAAACTTCAATTTGATCACATTTTTTACAATCGTTTAGGCTCTTAACTTTCTTTCACGTAAAAACCATACTTATTTTCACTTCAATCTCGTAATTGTTTTCATGAGACTTTTATTTATGTATCGTTCGATCAATTGATTTCTTATTTTTTTTAACTTTGGTCGGATGAGACTCCAGAGCTGTATGGATGGATCTCTTTATTTTAAACCTGGTTGAGAAGCAACACATACCTGAGCTGACACCTCCATCCCTATCATGCCAATTTCAGGAGACTTAAGAACCTGACATATTTAAGTACATCAGCCCTCTTAATGATGTAGGTTTTTACCTCAGCTGTTTAGAATTTCAGTAACTTAACACAGAACGCTGCAAAGTTTATTTGTTCGTGCAAAGAATGTTTACTGCCTCATCTGAACTATCCAGTGGAAGCAGTTTTCTTTGAAGGCTAATACACGTACCTACTGCTGAATTAATTTGGTTATCATGATAATATTTAACTGTGTGTTATTTTTGCGGTTTGAAAATTTTGTTTCGTAAAAACGAACTGTATGAATTGACTGGTTGGGGGGATTGTTGTTGTTGCAGTTTACCTTCAGGCAATTATCACGATCCACGACATGACAGAAACAACACCGGTCGCTGTTCGTACCGGTGAGTTTGCGCGCGCGCACGCACACGCACACGCACACACACACACACGCACACACACACACAAACACACACACACACACACAAACACACACACACACACACATATTATATTAAAAGTTTGATTGTTTCTTAATAATTTAATTTATTTTAAAGCAATGATTTCTTAGGAAAGTAGAGCCGTAATTTGGTGGCTGGGATATTGCGGTGGATGACGACATTCACCTTCCTATGGACCTAAATCTTTCGTAGGAAATCATATAGCTTCCCCGATGATTTACTCTCTACTTGCATTAAACGCTCATTAGGAAACATGCTATCTGGTTTACGTGTAAAACATTTTAGAGACATAATACACCGCCATATCGCGGCCACCAGATAACGGTCCTACTTTTTTAGAAAATCATAGTTTAGCAGAATACATTCTTACAAATTAAAAATCATGCTAGTTTAATATATATGACTTTATAATTACTAATATTGCAAATAGAATTTTATAAAACAAAACTCATGAAATATAGTATGATTGAGATGTTTGAGAAATTAGTTCTAAGTCAATAGTAATTTTTTTTATTTGAGATATTTTCAGCAAGATTAGTTATTCAGAGCTTACAGTCGCATAAATTCATAAATAAATTTAGAAAAACACAGTTTTCTGAGCTATTATTCAAATGCAATAAATATTTTATTTTGAATATTTATTTTGTAGTATGATTGTATAAGGTCGCAGATTTGACACTATTTCAACACCTCTGCAAAAAAGCAATCATTTTGCTGAGTAACAGGAATTTAGAAATTCTCAATCGATCAAAATGGTTCGGTCTTCCAAATAAATATGTACGAGAAAAATTCCCTCGGAGTTTTGAAAACAATTTATTTTGCAACATTTTCAAAACTACTTTTTCTCATCTCCCGATTTTCCGGCGTGATATCCAGTTTTTTCAGAAGAAATCCACCCTTGCTTTGTTTCGATGAAAAACCTTTTCATTTTTCCCCTCTTCAAACACAGAACAAAGTTGGAATATATCCTCAAGAAAGGCGAAAAAGAAATTCACATGCAAATAAGTTTCTTGATCTCGAGTATTTTTTTATGAAATTTTTTTTCTTTTTCTTTTTGTTATTCTTTTATGAAAGACGATGTGGGGAAGGGTCTTATTTCTCGTCTTCCTCGTTTATCTCTGCTTAATACATTTGTATAAACTTGTGATACATTCAGAATAGAAGGTTTCGAAAACCATCAAAAGGAGAAGCTAATTTCCTTATTCATTTGATTCAAATTGAATGATTTTTCATTCTTTTCGAACCATTTTAAGATTCCGAAGCTTCTCGGAAAAATATTTTTCAAGGCTCTCGAATTTTGAATATGAAAACAATTCATTTATCTCAATCTCTGCATACGAAATCATTCATAACTTATTCTAATACTCAATATATTGTTACGTATGAATTAAAACATAGCTTTATCATTGTTATAAGAGGGACATTCTATATATTTTTCAACTAGTTTTTAAACCTGGATTACTTTTTCTCTGGTAAATTGTCACATTTTCTCAACATAAATTACGTTTATACTTATATAAGAAGCTCTTTGCCCACTTTAACCTGACAATACATTTAAATGATGTAAAATCATCCTCTTATACAAGAAATATCTTTTTTTCTAAAATGTAGTGTAACCTCCAAATTTTAAACAAAAGTACGATGAAAAAGAACAAAGGCTTTGCAGCATCAAGATTACATATGGTAATTTTGACGCCATTTTCGATACGATTAGTGACTCACAAATAACAATTGAGTTATAAATATAAATATAAAAAATTTAAAATCAAGCTTTTATTTAACGATGTACTTAAAGGTATAAAAATAAAGCTTTAAATGTAAAATGATATATAAAAGCTCTTAAGGCATTTAATTAGGTTATAATCTATACCTAGGTTTTTTTTTTATTATATATCTCTAAGTTGTTAGTGAAAAATTACCATAGTTGCGAATTTAATATGAGTTCAAAAGAAATATTAACACCTAAAACATTTTAAAAATCTATATTATTTTACAGTTAAAAATTATTTTTATGTTTTTAAGTCATCCTTGAAATAAAATATTTAATTAAAAATGTTTTTAACTATATATGTATTTAATTTTTTTTTATTCTGGAAATTTAACACAAAAATAAGAGAATGTGCAAATTTTCACCTTAATCAGACTTTTGCAAGTACTATGTGAGAAGTTTAAATCATAAAATTAAATTTCTTAAAATGCTTACTGAAAGAAATTTTTGAAATTATATTTATGTTCAGTGTATGATAAGTTATGTTCATAAGCTTTCTCAATGTTTTTAAAGCTACTGTTGCATTAGATTATGTGCAAGATGAACGCAAATCTAAGTGCACGACTTATACAACTACAAATTATTTTAATTACTCTTACAAAATTACTTGTGTTTATAAATATGGTTTTTCTTGCATAAACAGATTCATAAATATATGGAAATCTAAATGTTAACAATATCTTCCTTCATAATTAAATTGATTTACATTGTATTTTCAGGATTTCCGTTGTACCTACATGTTAGTACACATCTAAAATACGCAATAGCGTATGTTACATGTTAGTATATAACTAACACATGCTAACTATCAATAGCGGTAATATATAACAAAAATAACCACTATTTATTATCACTTGCTCTTACAAAATAACTTAAAACTATAAACATTTTTTTTACCTAAGCAGATACACAAGTATACACTTCTACTGTTTTATTTTAAAATTTTGAGAATTATTTGAATTTGGTATAAAATAAGCTGATTTTTCTATGTCGAAGGCGTCTCAGTGATCTCGACCTGTATTTAATGAGAGTACGTAAGTATAAAAACAGAAAAGATGGGTATCTTCTCTCTTAACCTAGGTCCAGAACTTCATTGTTCTATAACCTTCATATTAATCTAGTATAATGTCAATAAGACCAAATGAGATATGACCAATTATCTATTTTAAGTGTAGCTGTCAGCTGAATATAACGGAGATAAATAACATTTGGATATAAAATATTAAATTCCAAATTTTCTTTTGTTAAATATTGACAAACGACCTTCAAGAAATATTTGGCAAACTGAAGGTTATAACGCTAATAGTTTAGTGAATGAAAATAAAACAATTCGAGAAATTTCATAGAATATGTTGAGTAATTAATAAATATTTTAAAAAAATTTAAGTAAAAGTCTCAATTTTACCAGCTCATGAGTAAATTTCAGCTTATCTCACGTAATTAATCACATTTATAATATATGTAATTATTAGTACTTTCTGAAACTAATATGCATCAAGGAGCTTTTAAGTGTTTATGTATAATTCTTTATATTTTAGAGATTTGCAATTGTACGTCTTATCTCTCTAGTATTGTCTAAAGTAATTTCTTTTTTCAACTTCCTAAGGAATAAATAAAAGTGATCCTTTTGGAGTCGGTACTTTTTCAAGTTGTAAAACCTCGCCTCGATAGAAATTGAGCTCTCACTTCGATTGGTTCACTGGGCTCAAGCAAAGATTAACTGTCAGAAAGATCGGAACTAAGTCCATGAATTAGATTGTTCAAGAATTAAATTGTTGATCGAACCGACTCCTATTTGAAAAAGAAGAGTAAATGAAATAGATATCTAGTTCAAACGAGAAATATAAGTAAAAATAAAAAGAATAAGACTTGAAAAGGGATTACTCAATAAACAATGTGATTTGATGTATAAACTGTAACTCTTAGATTTTGTTTCATAAATTTCATTACTTAATTAAAATTTTTAATTTTATGTCTTTAATGGAATAACAAAGAACCTTTAAACAATAAATACAAGTAGACATTAAGGCTTTTATATAGTAAGATATATAAGTTAGCTGGAAGTACGTGCACATTATAGTGATGAAAAATTTCTTTATCTGGTTCCGAAAGAGGGAGTCTACAATATTGTTAATATTTTACAATATGAATGTCATTTTATTTAGTATTTTTAACATTTACAGCTATCTGTTACTGCTTGATTCAAAGTAATAATGCCTATTAAGGTGCTTTCATACTCATATGATGACGTCACGAATTAAGTCGCTATTCTACTTTTTACATCAGCGCTATGGTAATATGAGCATTTACAGCTGCAACATAAAATCTGTTCCCATAACTTGCAGTAGTGGGGCAATGTTCACCAAACCGATGGTACAGTATTAATAAAAAAGGGCGGTAATATAAGTTGCAACACCGATGTGAATTTTCGGCGTAACGGGCATTTGTGTTACATTATAAGGAATTGGTTAATTCAAGAAAATAAGAGTTTTATTAAAATTAAGCTTACGAAGTGTTAAAACATAACATAAACTGTCACACCATTATTTCTTTCATTAATAACAACAAAATAAAATCAGACACTTGTTACAAGTACACTCACTCAACTATCATCAGTACGTTATACAAGGAGCAATTTTCCTCTTAACATTATATACCAAATAAAAAAAGTTATGAATATTTAATTTTGTAGTAACCAGACAGCTAATTTTTCGTTTTGTTTCTATTTGCAATGATTTTGTGATTATTTTTATAATAAAAATTTTCTGGAATTTTTCTCAAATATTTATTTGCTTATGTACAAGAATTACAATAATTACTTATCATTACTGTTTAGTGTTATTGTAAGTAAAGGATGATAAAAATGCTACAATTGATTTAAATTGTAGTTCTTTAATACCAAGTAAAGGGTTAACGTTATCCCCCTTCCCCCACCGGTTTGCAAAATTGTTTTCCAAGTCTTACCGTAGGAGGGCCAAAAAAGATTGTGAAATGTTTCCTTAAACGATGTCTTACAAGAAAAACACATTTAAAAGTTAACTTGAATAATTTAATACGTTATTTTATAACTGTTTTACGAGATGCAGTAACTAAACCTGTTTTTATCATTCTATCCATTTGCTTTGAAATGTTTTAGATCGATCGCATCATTTCTTATAATAAACGTTACCTTGTTGCTTAAAATTACGACTGCAGAAATTTACTATTTGACGAAGTCATCAAAATTTCCGACGTCACTTTGAGACTTCTTTTTACTTCTTCGAATAACTAATAATGCTATTTCTATTTAGGATTCAAGTGATCTTCATTTAAGCATTAGACAATAAAAAAATAATTAAGAAATTCATTATTTTGAGAATTAATTATTCTAATTAAATCCCTTTTGAACTATTCTAATTTGAGTTATTCGAAAAAAGAATATTAAAAATAAACAAATTCGCTGAATTTTCATAACAAGTGTAAAATGTAAATTTACTAACGTTAAAATTATTCAGTTTCTAAATCAAAAATAATTAGCTAACTTAAGCTGCTTACAATATTTGAATTGTCAAGATTTTTGAGCTTAGTGTGTTATCTCACAAATATAGCAACATTTGAAATAAATCAGAAAAGTAGTTCATAATAGACTTATAACGTAAAAATCATGAATGTTTTCTTATTAAAAAAAGGAACAAAGTTTTTTTTTTTTAAAAAAAGACTTTGTTTCTTCTTATCAGTTTATAAAAAAGTATTTGTGGGTGTGTGAAAGGAATTTAACACTCAAAAAAATATGGAAGAAATAAAAAAGGCTTTGAACACGAAAAATAATTTGAGCTGGAAGCTAAAAACTACTTTTTAAAAATCTAACTTTATTTTCATTGTTCAATGTTTTTCTTGAAGAATAAAGCTGCATTAAATATCCTTCTAAAAGGGACATTTTAACAGCTATAAAAGATAAGTTGTTTGGCTAAAATAATTTAAATAGAATATATTTTACTGAAATAATAAAAAAAAAAACTTATTGAAATTAAATTCTGGTTTCATTTAATTTAAAATGCTTGTAGTTGAAATGAGAAAAAATTTCTAATTATTTTTTGTTTCTAGGGAAAAAAAAAAAAACTAGAAATTTTAATTTTTTGCAAAATATTTTTTATGATGTTTTATATGAATTCTTCAAACCTTTATTCGTATTGTCTTTTTGAAAGGTGGGGAGGGATTCTTATGATGTTTTATATGTTCATTTGTCTGACAAATTACTCGCACATTTTCGGATTAATTTAGTTTTATTTTAAATGTGACTTTTACTGTTTTTCAATAAAAAAATTTTTGACGAATGTTATTTTTTTTCATTGGGATTTTTTTAGAACTCTTAAAATGGTCAAGATGTTAAAAAACAAAGATGTAAAGAAATATTTTTGCGATTTAATATATTTTGCTATTAATATATTTATATATTTAATATATAATTATATATATATAATATTAATATATTTAAAATATATTAATATATTTTAAATATTTTGCGACTTTTTCGTGTCGTATTATGTTTATGTTCTAAGTACGCTATTAAAAAGTGTTCCTTGTCACTTACATTATATACATTATCCTCTTGTGAATAAAGATGACTTTTATTCTGAACATTACTTTATTTCGATAGTCATTGTCCAACATAAATGTATACACAAATGTAGAACAAAAATTAGGTTTCTTTCACTTAGAAAATAAAATTCCAACTCTTTCTCCTGTGTTGCCTACCACACATCCAAAGTTTTCTTCAAATCTTAAAGAAAATTTATATGGTATTTCCAAGTGCCTGTCTTATAGGTTTGCAAACCAAAGCCAATACGCCTCATAGTTTCGAGCAACGATCAGATGATGATACCTGATGTGGCACCGGGTCTCCAGATCCTACTATAAGTTTGACGCAATTTCATAATAATATAGAGAAAAGGCATCTCGTCCCTGAATTTATTTTTTTATTATGTAAAATTTATGAATTTTGACATTAGTGCTTTCATAATTAATGAACTAAGCCAAATGAACCTTAAATTGGAGAAAAGAGACTTCGATCACGGATGAGAATAGATAATTAAGATTGAGAACGATGACTCAAATGAAAAGGCTATCATTTGGTGCATTATTGTTGCAAACAGTTACATAATTGTACCTAGCTGGAGGATGACAGGTGGTGTCCAAAATGTAGAAGTTTGATTCGAGTACATAACTTAGTTGTCTCTCGAGTGTTTTGTGAATGTGTCCATATTGTGCGTGAGTGTCTTGTTTGTGAAAGTGTAAAATTTTTGGCGAATTTCTCTTTCAAATGGGACGCCAGGAATTATGTAGGGTACCCACAAATAGAAAGAAAGTGCCATCCCCTCCCTTAAAATACGATTCACGCCTCAGAACATTGAATGCGTAATGCAATTCAACGAGTCTTTCATGAATAATGTCAATGTCCAAGAGGTATCAATCCAAATTAATCCTTTGTTTCATGAAAACCACGTATCAATAGTAATGCAGTCATTTGATACTAAGTGCAAAACATAACAATAGAAACTTAGTATTATATAGCTTTGTTTACTTCTTATCCTATCCAGTAAATGTCATTTGACCTAGATTTCGAATTACGAGGTCCGTCGCCAATACCCCTCGTGTTGCTTCTAGTGCGTTGCTAATAAGACCAAACCAAACCTATAAAACTACCTCCGGTATACAATCATTTTAGTATATACTTCTTGAATAAATGTTTTATTCATCGTTTTTTAAAATACGTGTAAAGTTTTTATATAATTATGTTTCTTTGTTTACCGGTAGAAAAATAAAGTGGGTCCACTAAAGTCTTGAACCTTTACCTTAATATGAGAAAGGGGATAGCTATTGTCTGGACTGCGATGCTAGATTATTTTGCGATTTTCTCTTTGTTAACTATGGGGACTTTTCTATTCGATTCGTTTAAAATAAAACCCGTTCAAATAAAATGAAAAGGGAACCATGCAGATTGGACGGAAGTTAGAAAGTTTAATGAATTGACCAGATAAATTGCATTTAAGAGCAGAAATGAAATGGTTAATTAGTCGTTAAAGAGTAGGAGGTCAGATAATTGGTGATAGCGTATTAAAGTGATATGTCGAATTCCGTTGTCCTTAATATAAGGAGCGATAAGAGGAATCCTAGAAGAACTTAGAATATGGTTCAAGGATCCTTCATTTGATTTTTAATATTCGACTCACTGGAACCTGAGTGAATTAGTAAGGGTTGATTTAAATAGATATTCTAAATCAACCCTTACTAATTCACTCAGGTTCCAGTGAGTCGAATATTTAGGGTCCAAATGCGCTTAGGGAGTTTTAACAGCAGGGAAAGCAATGTCAATGTTTGAACTTTAATAGTTAAGAAAGTGAATAAAATAATTAGTTATCATTATAATTGAATTCGATTATCCGCTCTGTTGAATTGCATTTCTGTAACTAACTAATCAAGCTTAATATTGGAAAGCGAAACAATTAATAACAAGCGGGAGTTACAGGTATAGTAAAGTGACTATATGCTACAGAGCGAGATCAGTTATTGGGGAAACATAAGCCACAGCTAGAAAACTGCTGAGTTTGCGCTCGTTCCTCAGAAACGGTAAGATATGAGTGAACAAAATCAACTGTAAAGTTACAGAGCGTTCTTATTTAGTACGAAAAAGTCTTTTACGTACAATAATGCTAAAAAGGGGAATGTGTAAGATGTGCGTTTGTCTGGCCACAATTTCTAGTTTAGTTCCAACACAAAAATATTAAAAAGGAAGAACAATTATTTACCAGAAGAAGCCTCTATTTTTAGCGTTCAATATGCTCTCTTTCAAGTGCAAAGCACAACGAGATATATCAGTAATACGTACAAATCATCAATAACATGTTCGCGTAGTTTAAATTCCTGCATTGCTTTCGAGGGCATGGCATACAACTCATGTCTGAGGTATCCTCACAGAAAAAAAAATCCAATAATGTCAGATCAGGTGCGGAATAGACCATTCTACGTAACCACTACATCGGAATGATGTCGGAATGTCACCATCAAGTAGCACTTTATTTTTGTTGCCTTATTCGGAGAATCACCTTCTCGTTGAGACCATATGTTCCGGAGTTGAAACAGTGACATATTCCCAACTATGTCCGATATTATGTCCCATAGAAGCTCCGATTTTCGTGCTCTGCTAGACGGTTTGTCGTAAAATACGGTTTCAATCAGACTATCATTGAAAATCCAGCATCTAACATTAATTTACAAGCGTATTTGACGTCAAGCTCCAAAGTAACATATAGGATTACTCCACACCCAATAATGAGCGATCTGTCGATTATACATTTCAATTGCATGAAAAGCATACCTTATCTCGTGACATATGAGTGAACAACAATTACGGTTAATTTTTGGTTGTAATGATGCGCTATTCTTCTTTCGTCTTCGCTTTTTGACATCAAATATTTTGAAATCACAGTCCAGCAAACTGAAATTTACAGGTTCTGTTCTCATTATTTTTGAGCGCAAGGTGTCTTTTCACACTATAAATTGAGTTGATATTTTCTTATACATCTTTCGGTTTTTGAGATCAGAATGCTAACGCCGCTGTTTGCCGTCAGATGGTGTTGTAACTGATCTTATCATGTAGCACGTATCCACTTTAATATACTTAGAAACCGCACTTACGACAATAACTTTCGCCTTTCTCAAATTAAGTCAGGGATGCACAGCTTCAGTCTACACACTGTAACTATAGCCGAGTGTTGTTTTAAAAAGCCATGAAAATGCACACAACTATGCATTTATAGAATGTAAAAATTCATCAAAATATTTTCTTACTTCCTTCAAAATATTTTCTTTTTCTTCCGTTTGAAGTACCAACTAATCCAAATTATGATTTGGTGGGTTGTATTTTAAACATTAACATACATACGGCACAACATTCATCAGCAATAAAAGCTGTAATAATTGTCAAATAAATATTAATGTTTAAGTGCAAATCATTGAAGATATTTTGGCTTCATAATTTAATTGGTAATTATCTGTATGAGAAGTATTAATTCAAAAGGTAATATTTGATTAAAAGAACAATTAACCGGAAAATTCTACTTTCTCTATAAATTGGAGTGAAATTGTTCTCCAATGAAAAATAAATTTCAGCGAACACATTGAGATATGATCAAACCTCGGTGGTTATTTTACAGTAATTGAGTAAATAAAATTGTTTAGTAGCACATAAAATATCATCTGTCGATAAAGAAAGATAAACAATATTAGCACAGAATCGCAATCCTATGTAGGGTTTAGTAAAATTGCAACCGTTGAAGGATTTTATCAAGATTTTTTTAATTTAAATTTATGCTCTCCGTATGGAGCTATTTGCTTAAAAAATAAATAATGAATTTTTCAAATTGTTGGAAAAGCAGTTTGCCATATGGAAATTTTATCCAATCTGAAGAGAGATGGAACAATTCATTAGCTGTTTCTACGAAAGGAGAAACAACAAAAGAAATTCAAAGCATATCATTAAATTTCTAACCATTTTAATTACGTATCTATTGTAAGATTACTTCTGCTTAGAATGATTTTCTTGTAAACAGATACTCAGTATAAAATCTATTAATTATGAAGTTTGAAAGTTCAAATAACTATACAAAATGAGATTATTATCATTATAAGTATAATTAAATATATCTTATCAAATTTTAATGTCAATATAAGGTCATTAAAAGTTACGTACTTGAATACGCATTTTTCAAAACATGACAGTGTTTTTTCGTTAAAATTAACCGTTGCGTTAAAATTGTCGTTACTAAAAAAATTGTGAAAGATATTTAGCACTACGTCAAAAAATAGACAAGGAATAAGTGAAGATATGAATCATTATAACATTTTTTATCATTTTGCTATTCAGTATGTCTTAAAATGTTGAATAAATGTTATGAAGGATGTTTATTAAAATATGTCACAAAATTGAAACATATTTTATTTCAAGAGTCACAAACGATTTTACTCATTATTACAAATAAAATAATTGACCATACCGTAAGAAAAAAATGAAACATACTAGTCATAACAAATACATAAAAAAGTATTTTCTTCAGATTCCATATTTTAAATTAAAATTGATTTACATTTGCATAAATTACGTTTATCTTAAAATGCGGAACATGTAAAAGAGTACAGGACACGGATTTGGATAAAAAATTTGACGTGAAATAAAATTCTGATTTTAATATAAGCTAGAATGAGTACATAACATATAAGAGCATTGATCAAAGTGAAGCATAGGGTGACTTTAGGCGATTTCTGTGAAAAAGTTAGCGTATTATGAAAAAGGTCACCGAAGTAGTGATGTGTTAGAAATGACGTCAACTAGGTAATAGAAATCCAAAAGGAAAAGTTAACTAAAATTAAACAGATTTAAAGTATGAAAATGGTAAATTGAGATATTTAATGAGAATGTTAAAACTGCAGTAATTATAAGGAAGGAATTACGTTATTTAATTTCATATAATTATTTATAATGATTCATAATTATATATTATATTGATCATAATGTATAATTATAAAAATAATTATAAATATTTGTACTATAAATAATTTTTAATATTTATAATTATACATATAATTTAAATTATTTATAACTATTGCATGTTTATGAATATGTGTTACTATACCTTAAAATTACTTTAATATTAACATATTATAATAATATTAATAAAATAAACTAATTATGATTTATACTAAAAAGGTATGTTAATAAAGTTTATACAAAATATATGGTCATGTTTTGAAAAAAGATTTATGCAAAAAAAGGACATTTTTAAATTAGTTTCTACGAAAGAGGATAAACATTTTTATAGCTTGCAGGAAGGAGCTAAAACATAACTTACTCTACTCAAATCAGCTATTCTTTCTTACAGATCTTCTAAATGATCCGTTGAAACGCATTCAACTAAACGCATATGATTCTGTGAAAATCGAACATTCAAATTTTCGAAATTAAATCTTAATCCGTACACCAGTATAATTCACGTATTTCAACCTTTTGCTCCACATCACATAAGAAAAACGCAAATCATACTTTTCAGACATACTTGACATAATAATTAAAGATAATATCCAAAGCATACATCTATCACAGATAGCAGCAATAAATGACTTGAAAAGATATGGTTACAAACCAAAAAGAATAATGAAATGTATTTTTAAGATATCGTCTGCTGTCTGTTACAAAAATCGTGCTCTACTTCTTACGAATATCAATCAAGAACAGAAAATACTTGTCCCATGTATATAATTACTAAGAGAAAAATTACCAAGATTACCAAAAATTAATACCAGATTGAAATCATTATAGCACCTAAAAATCGCAAGTCGCCAAGTTCCGCCCGACTCTTTACTTTAACCAAGCTGGTTTATCATGTTGTGTCCTGAAAATTCAAAATATTTTATAAATAATTTATTGCATTTGAACGAGTATAGTTAAAAAATGTATTTGTATCAGAGTAAAGACGAAAAAACATAAAGTACATTTTTATACTTAAGAAAAAGAAAATTATTTCGTAGAGACATCAAGAACTATAGAATATTTTCTTTTGTTAATGAAATCAGATTACGATATAAATATTAGGACATTTCTCTATAAAATTATTTTTTTGGAATTAGTGCCAATAACCTAATACTATATGAAAACAGTCTAACAGACTTTTACTATGTTAATAATTTCTTAAATCCAATCTTTTCACATGTAGAAAAGAATAATTTTTTCATATTCAATCGGTCAATTAATTATATTTATTTAATCTGTATAACTGAGCATACTAACTGTAACGTAACTTATAAATATATAGATTGGTGTTTTTATTCTTCAGAATAATAAAAATAATAATATGTATAATATTACGAAAATTAAAGTTAAATTGTTATAAATTTGCTCTCATTTTATTAAACAAGAATAAAAGTTAATTGATGAAAAATTAGTGTCCCAAAAGTATATGGACAATTTTAACAAAAAAAATTATAAGCTTCGAATGTGAAGAGTTGTATTTTCAAGCTTTTTTTTCGCTCTGACATAATTGTTGCAGAATATAATAGACGACGGAATTTTTCCAATCGAAGTTTGTTACAATATGCCTCATAATGTTTGATTTCTCACAAACTGATAAAATCAGAATTTGTCATTAAGATATGAAGGAATAAATGTTTCAGATATTTTAAGCTTGGGCATTGCAGAAGATCTGTTATATGTAATATTTTGATACAATGTGTTACATCTATAATACTAAAGCAGTAAGGGAGACCAAAGACAACAAATCACCGGCAAGATAGACAGGCATTGTGAGCGGTTTAAAATAAAAAAAAATGTCTGGTTGACAGTGTAAGTTGACAATAGCATAGGAATCCTAAGATCTAGATCTACAGTTCATCGTGGCTTACAGTCAAGAAAATTTCGTGTTTATCGTAATTTGTGGCGAACACCAATACTCACAGCATAACATAGAAAAGCGCGGTTACCTTGCGCTGAGAAACACATGCATGGGAAAGTCGAATACTTAATTTCCCCCTTCAGCAATGAAAAGAAATCCTATATAGATGGCACAGGTGGTTGGGCCTAATATTTTTTGTCACGATCTCTGACATGAACTTCTCTCTTTCTTTAGCAGAAAAAAAATGAGTGATTCAATCAAAGTGTGGGGCGCGTTCCGTTTCAACTACCCAGCCGATATATATCTCCTACAAAGTAGTCAAGGTTCAGAAAATTATCAGATGGGCCTCCGACACGCTTGCTTTCATTTGGGAAAGCTGTGATAGCTAATAACTGGAGGAGGGGGATATTTCATAGGGACAAAGTACGAACCACACCTCTACAACAACTAAAACTTGATTTATACAGAATCAAATTACCACTGAGGAATAGTTAGCTATTAAATATAATTTTAACCCGGTAGAACGTATTTGGATGTTATTAGAAAGAGTTATGATTGCCCATAGATGCCAGTTTTCAACCTATTTGGAGTTAAAGTAGTCGGTAGAATCTGATTCGGTTCTCTTCAAAACTTTACTTGATAGAGATCGGAATTCAAATTAGAAGCCCCGATTTCTAAACTTGAGATATTATGGTTAAAATACTATTTGTTCAAGCAGTTTTATGAAAGTTCCTTTTTTTTAAAAAAAATGTTTCCTTTGAAATGTTATGAACTTTATGAGATATGTCAGTATTGTAATAAGTTGATATTATGTTTTTCTAATTTGATAATTTCTCTGTCTCTTCTATTCATTACCGCTATTGTTCGCTATTGTTCCGAAAAAAATCACAAATTTATATATTTAGGAGATACGCTATATAATGATACTATTTTTAATAGCTATTCATGAATATATGAGTTTGAATTATTATGCATCTTCACTCATCAGATGAACAATATCAAATTTATCATATATTGTTACACTATTTAATCGAGCGAGACTATTAGACCAGTTGTTGTAATTGTCTGTGAACTCGACTGTTGAGTGACACGTCCACTGTACATTAGGCTCTCGTCGCTTAATGTCAAAGAAACTGATCGAAACTTGGAACATATTTTCAGACCCAAAAAATGATATCAATTTTCATGAAAGTTTGTAACACTGTAACACGTGCTTTCGTTTATAATGCAGTACTCTTATGATTGAGGAACCTTCTAGAAATTCGCTACTCTTCATTTGAACAGCCCAGTTCAAAACCCATATAGCATTACAGAGTAGGAGAAGAAACGTGGAACACATTTTATACCAGAAAAAAAAAGGATTGATTCAAATAGAAATGAGCAATATTAAAACACTCACTTCTCTTAAAAGATATTGAGGTCAGAAAACAAAGTTACTTTTCAAGTGTTTTATTATTAGGAAGAGTATTTCGGGTCCTATTATTTGACATTACGCGAATACAGCTTTAAGGAGACATAGTTCTTTAAACATGACTAAAACTTCGAAAACTATTTTATTATTTTGTTTAAATTATGACTTTTTTAAAATATAAAAATACGTAATTTCTGACAATATTTTAGCGAAGTATTCAAATGTTCTTCAACAGTGGGCTTAATCATTTCGTTGACTTTCAAACCTTAATTGCTCCAATTTTCATGATGGATATGTAATATAAAATGTTAAGAGTTTTTTTTACAACCAATATAAGGGTTTGAAGCTTTTCTGGTTTAAATGAATTTTTTTTTATTTCTGAAACTTTACTTTGTTCAAATACGGGGTATCAATATCAATTCTATACATATTTTATTAAAACATTATTCACACAAAGGATTATGTCAATTTAAATGTAATTTAGACGGTTAATTGTCTCTAAGTTTCTTAGTGCAGTAACTATTATCAATTTGCCTGTTATTCTGGTTCAAGTGACATGATAAGTCACCAACGAAGCTTCAAAATTACTAGAAACTATCCAACAACAATCTAAAAAATAGAATGCAGTTTAGCTTCATTATTCTTAATGCTTCAAATGCAACCAACCTATAGCTTCAATAAGCATACTTATTAAAGTTAAGAATACATATTTACATTAATTTTCAAAATTAATTAATATAAAAAACTAAGCATTTTTCATATTGAAAAACGAATAAACGATCATAGCAAACTCCACTCAATCTAAATATCGTGCGTTCCATTATCATTTTCTGATTGTTAGTTATTCCTAAATTTCTAGTAGATTTAGGAAGATACAGACATAATCCATGACAAGCTCTGAAAAGGATTTCAAATGATCGGATTTGGTTCGGAGGATTTTCTCAGCTAATCCAAGTTCCTGGACATGATAAAATTATTTCGGAAGGAAGCAGCTCTATTCTAATCACCCAAAGATTAATTCTGATTATAATTCAGTTACATTGACTAGAAGGGATGTAATTTATAGGAGAAATTCACTTAAAGGAAAATTTGAATTTTAAAAGATAACATTAGGTTGAAATAAAAAAAAATATCTATAATGATAACTTGTTGTGTTACTGCAAAAAGAATAAAAGGGAATTTTTAGGAGAAATTTTTTTATGATTTTGTAATAAAATGCCGCAGATACTTAACATACTTTCTAGACATACACAACTTGAAACTATCCTTTTTCTTAAGTAACCTAATTTTTGAGAATCACAAAGGCAAAAAGTAATGAAATACCTTTTCGTTAAATAGAAATCCGCATCTTTCCTGTTGTGAACATTATTGATAGTAAATTTATTTCTAACGTTACATGAAGTAAAAGAGCTTATAGAAATATACAAAAAAATCCAGTCTAGTTAGTTAAATTACAATAGTGTACGAGATGATATAAACAATTTATTAATAGTAACTTTTAACCCTTAACTTTCCAATTTCTTAAATTACTGTGAAAAAATTATATAAGCTAGTTCTCAAGTATTAATAAAAGGGAAAAATATATAAAAAAAATAATTAAGCAGTTTTAAATTGAATTTCAGTCATTTTTATGTTTGTTGCAGAAGTGCAACATTGTGCAGTGGTGCTGTAAACTACAAAACTTTTCTTTTATATGAGGATTTTACTATTCATTTTTATAAATTGCTTTAGCTTTACATACAATGGAAATTTTTAAGGCAGTTATTGACTTTGTTGTAACAAAGTCCTACTTTACACTTTTCGCACTCAGTTTGAGTGTAGCTCTTGCAGTTAGGAAACTGGCACCGTATTCGCTTTTCTGACCATATTGGCCAATGATTTATACCATCTCTACGAATGTCCATACATGGAACGGATTGGGCAGTCTCTTTGCATCTTTTAGTCTGAAACATTTGTTCTATTGAAGTATGATTAGGTCTTCCTCTTTTAGCATTTTGATTGTATCCCATTTTGCATAAGCATGATGCAACTTCAGATTTGAATTTTTGTAAATTCATTAGATTTTTTTTTATTTTCAGATTTCTTATCAGTTTACACTCTCTTGTACAGTAACTATGCATTTACGATAACTAGATCTATCAAATGAAAAAAAATTCTCATATACCATTTCTTGCTTCTCATTAATATTTTGTGTCGAGCTATTATGCTATCGAGTAAGTCAACACCTCCCATATGTTTGTTATATTCTTCACTGACATGAGGCCTAGCAATCGTTCGTCCATAAATATTTAAAAAATTGGTGTGGAGTGTCCAAATCCATAATTTCTCTTGGGAGAGTGTCATCTCCATGGAATTTTATTACTTCTTCATTCAAGGAAAAGTTTTGATTTTTCCATAAAATATTCTTTGATAATGTTTTATTATTCTTAAAAGTTAAATTTAAAAAAGGTTCTCTGACTGAAATACTGAAATATTTCTATCTAATTTACTATCATCATCGGATTTTTTTATATTCTGAATTGTATTTTATGGACCAACACTGTTTACACAGTCGCTATCCGAATCTTTATCAGATGACACACAATCAGGTAAAAAACATTCTCACTTAATTCACTTAATTTGTCCAAATTATTCATATATCTCTCAATTTCATCTTGGGTTAGTATACGCTTTTTGGCCATGTCAAAATGGTGACCAAAGACCAATGTTGCAGATCTGAAACATATAATTAAAAACAAATTTCTTTCAAACTTTTTACATTAAAAACTCAAAATTACGTCAAATCCACGAGTGTTCACAGAGAAACTATTGCATTCCCCCAAACACACAGTGTGGTATGGGTTCACAGGATCCTTCAACATATGACTCCTCTTCTTTGAACACGGCGTCCAGTAAACGGGTGAAAACAGTGACAGTAAATGCTCAGTGTTATTTAACGCTTCTGCACGAAAAGGTTGTTTTTATGTTTGCGTGAAAAAGATGCGCTTTCTACTGTTATGTTTATGCAAGATGGAGCAACATGTCACACTCCTGATCCAGTCAAGAAATTCTTGATACAGACGTACGTGGAAGAAAGAATCATCAGCAAACATTGCAAGTTTCCATGACCTCCTCTATTTCCATATCTGACACCATCAGAATTTTGGCTGTGGGAATATTTGAAATCGAGAGCGTATCGATCCCCTCCATCCAATCTGTTGAAATTGAAAGATGCGATTCTCCGAGAGCTGTCATGTATACATGTATAGCCGGACATTCTGCACTATGCCATTGCTGAATTTGCGACACGCCTACAACGTGTTATCCCCTGTGGAGGTGGACATGTGTAACACATACTGCCATAGTAAATGATTTGGTAACTTATGTACGAAACGCCACCTATCGGCTGTTTTTTTATTTTTTTTTGCTTATCTTAAAAAAAATATCCCGTGATGCTAAACCTGTAAACCGTTTTTTATTTTGTTTAATTTTCCGGGTTTTATAAATTTTAAAAGTTTTTATGGACTTTTTGTCTACCCTGTATATATAATATATATATATATATATATATATATATATATATATATATATATATAATCCTAATACATTTTTATTATCACAAACAAAACATTCTGAAGTTTATTAGCGTTTCCAATATTAAAAAAAATATATAGACGAATCTGCTATGGAAATAAATTTCTAAATGATATAATAAAATAAGATCAAAAGATAAATTATTAAAGATCCCAATAATATTTTATTCGGATATTAATTAAAAGCACACGATAAAATATTAAATCAATTTAAGACATATCTTAGCAAACTAAATACAATTATTTTAATCATAAAGCATTATAATGTTAAACTTTTCAACCTGCCACTTTGTATCCTTTATTTTATGCTCAAGCATTTTTGTTGTTTGCTCAAAACAGCAGCATGATAGAGCATGTTAAAAATATAAATGAAAAAATGTAATCACAATTTGTCCCACATGTAATAATAATAATAATATCTAATATAATAATAATAATGAGTAATAATAATAGTGTTTGTATAACAATAGTAAAATAAAAAATTTGATGTGTAAATTAATTAAGTATTAAAATAATATGGAAAAATATTGACATGCTTCGATAAAAATAAAAATACTTTTTAAAAAAATGATTTATACTTCTTCCATGCGTAGCAAATACATTTCGCTGTTTTATATAGAACCTATCAAGCATTTTCAACTTAAAGGTCCAAAATATCTCACATCCCTCCAAAAGGTTAAAAACCTTCTTTGCAGTCGCATTTAAGGCATTCACTACCCTCTAAAAGTTCTGCTTCCGTAGGTTTTCGAAGTGGTAATGGTAGCAGTAATGGATCCGTACCATCATCGTATTTGTGTGAAAAATTCAAGATATTCCACTCTTTTCAATTTTTATTACTGTAAGCTAAAATATCATGAAAAATCTTAGATTTTGGTTCACAGCGTGAAACGGCAAAGTGTTTCTGAGATGTTGTTTCCAGTATTTATAGTCTTATAATGTTTCTGAGTTTTCTTAGACATAAAAGTGAACCGGCGCGTTTTGTTTCAGAATATTTTAACTGTAAATTTGCTTGAAAAGCAAATATAAGGAAGAAAAGTCTATTTTTTCAAACACATGAATTTTATATGAAAGATGCATACTGAGATATAAATAAGGCTTTTTTTCATACAGTAGATATTAATTTAATTGTAAAAAGAGGAAATGCTTTCTTTTATTAACTATTATCTTTAAAACTATGAATTTGAAATTAACTGCAATTGGATATTGTAAATGATCCGTATAGAGGGATAGGAAAGCTCCAATTAAAAAGAGTAAAGTTAAGCATTCAACATTTAACAAGAACTCATATACCTTCTAGAAAAGAGAAGATGGAGTGGTGTACTCATATACAGTAATTTATTTTCTTTCTTTTATTATATTATGTGATAGGTCTTAAGTTTAAAGTTGAGTTTCAACAGAGGGTGTGTAGGTGTATGTTAAGTAAGGGAGTGTGTCCCTGATTGACATAGACGATGTGTTCTTTAGCCCGAATCTTGTAAAACTATGAAGATGCCTAGGAAAAAATGGAGTTTTACTTGTGCTGTGGAGTGTTTGGAGCATAAAAGAATTATTACCAGTCTTTGCTGTTGGATTGGTCATGTGTGAAAGCGATGAGATGGTCTAAAAGAGGGGGTGTTGCTTGGGTGGTTGAATTTAACTGATGTTGATTGCCAAAATTGGAAAATTAAGGATGTTAATGTATTTCGTAATCTTAGCGTTATTGCCTTTGAAAAGGGAAGCTAAAATCCTTTCCTAACTTCCAAGGAGCTTCCAGAAAGTGACCTTATCTCGTATTGTTGGCACGATAAGTGGGCATTGATCCGGATTTATAACTGCGGGAAAATAAAATTAGGAAATGATAAGAAATTATCCAATGCACTATAAAGGACCGTATGATATCAGCATCAATTAAATCCACCATCATAGTTCACTACTGACCATTAAAATTGTTACACAAGAAAAAAATGCTAAAAACACAATGATATTTATTGGACATATATATTATACTGGAAATAACAAGTTATTAAATTTTCAAGAAATTTGAAAGCATATCTCTAGAGAAACAAGTATCTAGAATAACTACCTCAGAAAGTATTAACAGTTTTTGAACGCCTAGGCGTTGAGTCAAACATAGATTGGATAGCATGTATAGGTACAGACAATATGATATTTAAACTAGATGCCACAGTCTATCGCTGTAGTGAATGGCTTATGTTGAAGATCCAGCTACTTGAAAGCCATTGACTAGATGTTTTCTTTGTTGGGCTCGACGAAAGGGTAGAGCCCCGGGTCTTAACACATCCGAAATGTAATAGCCATAGTTCAAAGTGCCATCAATGAGAAAAAGAGATGGCCGAGACATGTATTCAATGGCGTCTCATACCATCATTCCAGATGATGGGCTAGTATGACGAGGTCGAATGCACGTTGGCAATGCCCGTACTCCACAATGTAACCAAACTCGAATGCGACCATCATGATATTGTACACAGAACCTGGATTCGTCTAAAAAAAAGACGTCACGTCATTTCTGAGTTCAGGTTCGTCATTGATCACACCATTACTGGCACTCCTATCTTTGATGTAGTGTCAACGGTAGCCGAAGCCATAGTCACTGAGCTGACAGTCCATGCTGCTGAAAACTTCGTCGAACGGTTAGTGTAGACACTTGTCATCTTGAAACGATCCCATTTCTTGACTAAGGGGCTGGGGTGTGGCAGTAAGAACAATTAAGGACATGCAAGTAACATAATTGTCTTCATTGCCGTTAGGGAGAGTGGACTGTTGAGATCAAGAGTGGGGCGTTCTGCATGACCATTCTGAACCCATCGATTCCATATGCTGCAGACAGTCATGAGATTTCAATCAGTGCAAGCAGTAATGCTGCAATAAGATAAACCTTAATACCTGTACACTATAATTCGACCTCTATAAAGTCAGAAACGTACTAGTAATAATTCTTTTTCTTACTCAAGGCATCATTACAATTTTTTACTATTCAACGACGTTCTAAAGAAAACTAAACACGTTGTACGAGAAAACTTCTGCACAATTTCTTCATTTAAGGGTTTCACTACTGGTATCTTCTTTGCATTACTGCGTTGAAAAGCAAATCGTTTGCATATCACAGCAACTTCGCGTTATGTAAATTTCACGTGACATCGTATTCATAGCAACTCTATCACATCCTTGGTGTAGCAATTTTAATGGCCAGTATCATACAAGTATTTGGATTTTTATGAATTTCACTTTTATTCTGTGCTTTCCTCATTGGAACCAATATGAAATTATGTGATTATAAATAAACTATATTTTTAGGGATTTATGACATTTGCAATTTCATTTTTGTAAGTTTTACAAAGAAATTTATTAAATATCCAAAAATCAGTTCATGATGAAGAGAACTATTTCAAAATTTTTTCTAATAAGTTAAAAGAGATCTAAATGATGAAATATCAATAAAACAATTGTATTCAACTAAACAATGTGAAAAACGTGTGCGACCTCCTATTACTCGTCCATCTGTCATCTGAAACGTTATTTTAATTATAAAATCTAAATTTAAACACCGGTTCAAGCATAGACCAAGTATATGAAGGGATCAGCTCTGATTGAATTAAATGTTTATTTAAACTGCCAGTAAGGGGTGCTCTCAAACAGTTCACTTTCTTTATCCGGGAGATTTAACCCGTTCGCTCCCAGCGTATCACATTTGATACGCTCCGAGAATGCCTGCTGGAGACCTACATATCAATAGAGATACGCTTGCTGAGAACGTTTTATTTGATATTTTTAATGATACTATATGGCGTTACAATAACGCGAAATATATATAGATAGATTATTCAGAGTGTTGATCTTTGTGATATGGGCTTGGATTTCACTTCTGGCTATCAGGAGGAGGGTAATTGTTAAATGCGCGTGTTGCGGCGCGACTCTTTAAAAGTGATGACGTGATTTAAAGGGAGTGCTTGCTTTCGGTTTGCTTTTTTTTCTTTCTTGCTTGCTTCTTGGAAGTTCGAATGAGAATTTATGGATGTTTATGGTTGTCAGAGGCTTTTAGTAGCAGATGCTCTTAGCTGTTCGTTTCATTCGGTCGGTTTTTATTTGAAATGATAGTCATGACGAAAAGAAAGTATTTATCTGATACTGAGATTTGTGAATTTATGAATGAATCTGACAGTGATGTTAGCAAAAATAATCCAAATCTATACATAGCCACTAAAGTAAAAAAAAAAAGACGAAGATGTGCCCTCTGCTCCAAATCTTGCATGAAGCGTCAAAATATGACAAAATATGAGTGTAAGACATGCGACGTTGGACTATGCATTGAAGAATTTTTTTTTATAAAAATACCATACAGCAAAATAAGATTCTTTTTTTGTATCTTAATATTCCATGTAATGGTACGTCATTACACCATGATATTCATGTAATAAACTGAAGTATATTTTGTATTTTCTTAAAAGATATAATTTCTTATGAAATAATTTTATGTATAAAACATATAATTTTTGATTAAATCTTTTTTTCTTTCTCATATATTAAGTTAAATGTATTTTAAATAATATATGGGAAAACTAAAATATTCTAATAAATTGCCGATTTTAGAGAATTTTTTTCGTGAATTAGGCAATATCTAAAATCGTCTGAGCACAGCGTGACACTCAGCGGTAAGAAGCCGTGGGCCAGAGAAGCACTTCTTTTTTTTCTCTCCGGTAGCGGAAGGGTTAATAAGTTACATAATCTCTCAAAATATACGTTTACTAGACTAAGAATATTAGAACATCCTACAATTGCTCCGACAGTGTTCAATTCTAATTTCACAAAATCCACTATAGAGGCCAGAATACTTCTCCTCGCACATATCACCTGCACTATTCTTATTACTGCAACCTTAATTATCTTCAATTCAATTCTCCCTTGCTTTTAAATGACTTGATTACATCTATTCATTTCACTTTCTAAGTTTACTTAATTTGCATTACATTCCACTTCATTGGGAATAAGCAGGGAATTTAAATATAAAATCAGAATGAAATCCCAGATGTTAGTTGAGGGGAAGTAATTTGTGAATATTCTATGTTGCGAACTTTTTTTCCAAGAATAGAAATTTATTCCACATACCATTTAAATAGAAGCCCATATCGTTTCCATTATACGATGTATTTCATCAGAAAAATCAACAGAAAACGAATTTCATTATTCTACCCTCATCCAAGCAAAAAAAGTTACTTAATGTAATCAATTTATTATGAATGGTAAAGACTGCATTCTCGAAGAAGTATTTTTATAAAATTAGAATATTGTTTTCCCCCCCTTAACTTAGAGAAGAAAAACTTTAAAATCTAGTAAAATATTTCTTTACTCTTAACATAATAAATAACCAAGAAAAAGGACTGGTTTCAGTTTTAATAAAAGAAGATATATATATGAAAAAAATTAAAAATTTAGCAAATTAAAGTTAATTTTAAACGTCTTGGTATCTCAGTTAACCTTCCACCTCTCTCACGTTATTTTTAAGTAAAGTATATAATCGAATATTAATATCAGAAGTAATAAGCAATTAACCAACTGAAAATTAGAAACAATGCAAAAGATATTGTATTAGTTATTCAAAAGAAATGCTATCTTTCCAATGTTTTTGCTTCACTATTAGCATTTAGAGTCATTGAAGCGTGATAACTATCCTATCCATCAAACAGTTTCAAGATTAAGATTTTGAACAGACACTATAAAAATCTACTAGGGTTTATTATTTTTTTTAAGTAAGTACCGTTTTTAAAAATGGTAGCTGCGGAGTTATAGTTGCCATTTCGCGCATGTGCACTAAGTACCTATACCTGTCGATTAGTTGCAAACGCCGCAAAGCAGTATTCGTCCTTGTTTATGTTGGTCTGAATACGTTTAAAAGGCCTCATACGATTGAAAATACTCACGATTGTGAAATATGCTCCGATTGTGAAATATGAGCATGCAAAAGGCACGAAAGCTGCCGAAATTCATCTGCAAACTAATAAAGTGAGTGGATTTATGATCCGTGTGACACCGGAAACAAAACAGTGATCCACAAAATGATGGCATTCAAAATAATCCATAAAAGTGAAGGAAACAATTTCAACATTCAATATTTTGTGCGCTACTTTTTTGGACAGGCAAATGGTTGTTGCTTGCTGATTTTTATGCCTCGGGGAACACAATAAATTTCGAGATATATTGTGATACCTTAACTAAACTGTGTCGTCCAATGAAAACACAGGGAGAAAGAGCGCATTCTCAGTAAAGGGAAAGTTTTGCTAAATAACAATGCTTATTCACATATGGTTCGTCAATACCGAGAGGATCTCAACACATCATATGTCTGGGAATAATAGCATGATCTTCCTCAGTATAGCATTGATCTGACTCCCAGTGACTACAACCAGTTCTTTCACTTGAAAAAGCATTTAACGTTACCAGTTCTTTCACTTGAAAAGTGGTTAGTACCATGTCGGCAACGATGATGTCAAAGCAATGGTGTTAGCCCGTTGGGCGGCAGATTTCTATGAGGATAGAATCCAGAAGTTGATTGCGCGACATGATAATTGCCTTAATAGTGGAGGTAATTATGATGAATAGCAGATTAAGGTACAGACTTTCGGTTATAAATTATATAATAAAAAATCGCGCTTGTTTCTTTAATGATACTTAAAAACACGCTAATATTTGGAATGAAGAGCTTAGCAAATAATTTAATCTCGACCTGTGCCTAACATCATAATTAAAATTTTATTTATCTTAATGAGTGAATAGATATGATTCCTAATATACTTTTTTCAGAGTCCAATAAGGTTCTTTTGGTTGTATGCGAATCAGGAATAAATTCTTAGATGATCACTTCGCACCTTTTTGCCCAATATTGTGGGATCTCATCGATTATCATAACCCTATATCTCCTCTTATCACTGTATACCTATATCTCCTCCAATTTCTCTATCTGATCATTTTCTAGTCACTACATTTCTTGTATAGTAATGCGAATTTTACTAAGACACAGTTCTTTTACAAGATGAGATTCTCCATTCAAATAAAGCAATAAAGTAGCCCGAAAGGTTAGTTAACTCTCTAACGACGACTTATCTCGTGTTTTCTACGGACCTCTAAAATGGAATTTTTCGAACACCACTTCTTATGATTTTGATCAATATTTAATCTGTACAACTTGGCGGTACATATGCTGTACCAAAACATTTTTTCTCATTTAATTCGGCTTCCGTATAACTGCTGTGCTAAGAATTCTGATACAGTTTATCTCCCCCATCCCGATCTTCCAGAAGGACTTTCCTGACCTTTTTATGATTGCGATACCATTATGGGTAGGGGTATTTTTCGCCAGTGGTATCAGGTTGTGGGCGCATTACTTATCGTTGGTGACGTTTAGGAACAAACAGATCATATTTTGATTCTTTTCTATTGTTTTATCTTCAATTTTTAAGAATCCCAGCGAAATTTCGCCCACAAATACGAATAGAGATTGAGAATTTAATGAAAGAGAATCAGAAAATAGCAGTTTGGGAGATGTTATTATCTCCCAAACTGCTATTTTCTGATTTAATCCCATTATTGATTTAGATATATCAGCGAACTTTGATATATTCAAGAATTAAAAAATAAATTAATATATTTTTCCCCTTAAGATTAAAAATTTGAAAAAGATTTATAATATCTGAGATTGTTATACATTATTTTCAAATTAATATATGAAATTAGTTAAGAGTTTTGCCTTTGTGTCTTGTATTTTAGATAACAGTAGCAACACAACTTGGAGTGCAAATTCGAGAGAATGGAACTGTGTTTGGAATTACTCGCACGAAGAAAGACACAGGAAAGGGTAAGTTAACTCTTCTTCTAAGAAAACTTAACAATAGGGGACTTGATTTGTATTTGAATATCATGAAAAGAAATCAAGAATTTCGAAGATCAAGTAGCATTTCTAGAAATTGTGACTACAGAGGTTTTAATTTACTTGATTTGACAAGAGGTATTTTATACCGATCTTGCAAAGAGAATTTCATACCAATGCAATTTATCAATGCGAAATTTTCTTGTAAATGAGCTAGACTACTAAATAATATTTATAAAAGCATTTCGTAATTTAATTTAAAACATAAAAAGTGTATGCGTTTAAGTCAATTTCAATATCTGTTTTATCAATTTGAACTTAATTTTCAACGTAAATTTTAACAATGAAAAATATCACTTACAATTTGTATTGGACTTAGTTAATCATAAAAAATAATAGCATGTCTTTAAATAATTAATTGATTTTAATTAAGGCTATTTATAGTAAATTTTTCAGATTTATTTACAACAGAGTATATTCCAGGCTAGATCAGAAATTCCACAGAAAACTTTAGATGCTTACACGTCTTAATTGTTTCTGTGTCAAATATTGTTTGGTAAATTCAGTCACAGGTATTTATTATTAGATTCAGTCGCAAGTATTTATTATTAAATTCAGTCACAGGTATTTATTATTAAACTCAGTCACAGGTATTTACATTTCTATATGACATCCGATCGTTGATAAGGACGTATCAGAGAGCTGATCGGATGATGTTGCTATCTTCTTGACTTTTTGTACTTCCATGGTTCACCTATTACTACCAACATCGTCAAAAAGTACCGTCGTTCAGACTCAAATGTCAAGCAACTTTGTGATTTGAGAACCCTGCTTTATTTAATCCAATAATCCTCTAGAAACTTCTGATCATACTGTATTCGAATCCATCTACGAAGCATTGATACACTCAACGTGGGGTGATTTAACTATATTTACATAAACATTATCCCTTAGTAATGGAATTTCCTCTGTTTTTACACCATCTAGATGCTGCATTGCAATACGTTGGAATTAAGCCAATCAATAATTTCAAAATTTAATTATTTAATTACATATAGTATCCTAATTTATGCATAGACTGTATGCAGATAAGGTATGCCCAAAAATATAGTTTCTTCTTGTTGCGTCGATATTTTTTTACTGGAAAGTGCAATCAAATTGCACTAATCGCAACAAATCGTACACACAAATTTCAGAATGTTAAGATGCAATTAGTCCAATATATAGTAATATAATAGCTAATAAGAACTAAAAAGTCTTTAAAATTTTACAATCATGGAAATATAGCAAAGGGAAAAAAGTTATTACTATTTTTCTATTGATCGACTTTTATAAAAAAAACCTGAATAAACCCGATTTGAGTATATTTTTATTCTAAAAAGACTTAGGGCATCTGTCAACAAATATAAATGAAAAAAGTTCACTGTATTAAATATTCATGAAAATTCAAAGTCAAATAAAGTAGAAATAAACAAATCCACTAGAGATAAAAACATGCATCATGAAATGAAGATAAGAGAAAATTGCAATGATTTAAATTTAAACATAAAAGGCGAAAATGACAGCTATTATTGGAATATTCATTCATTTAAATTTTCGAACTGACCAACATGCATATATTTTTGTCAAACACGTAGTGCTTGTAGCTAAGGAAAGAATCGAAAATAGAATATGATTCTGACACTAATTATTCCATTTTTTCATTTCTTTTCATCAATATGCTTCGTGCGCATTGCGAATTTTAATCTAAAATGCATAGCAATAATTATGTTTATGATTTTACTGATATGTTCCTTATGTTTGTTGATGTTATTAGTAATCTTTAGAGAAAAATTAGACATTTCTATTATACAGTCATACTTTTATTTTTAGCAATGCATTTGAACTAGAGCAACGTGACGAACAGTCTTATAATAAGAAATTTTTCTTCAATATAAAACATGCAATACTTTAAGAATAATTCCTCTATTCTTTGATTTTGTTAGCTCAAGATATTTGAAGTTTATAATTATATTTTTAAAAAAGTATTTAATCAGTGTAAGAAGTAATCATATTCAAAAAATTATTATCAAGACATTTTCTTTATTAAATTTTTATTTATTAAATTATTTCTTTATGTTTCAGTGATAATAAATAGTTATAATGAAATCCAATTTAAAATATTTTATTAGAGTTTTACCATCAAAATCATTTGAAAATGTATGAATTTCAAGGTAAAATAATAATAAAATAAACTATTATATTTGTGTAATAATTAATTGGAGGCATAGTAACTAAATAGCAACTTTTATTCATTTAAAATCTTACGTATGTTGATAAAAAAAATGTTGGATTGCATGTTTATTTCAAATGTGATCAGATAGCGTATAAATATTTTGCTTAAATATTATTAATGCATTTTTATCAAGTAATTAAACTGACCATAACTAACCAGTTATTAGCTGCTATTGATAACGGCTTTTAATTATTCACTCCCAATATTAAAAGTTACGTGATATTTAAAAGTTATGGTATGAAAAATATTTCGTTATAAATACTGTTGAAGAAATGTTTACATTGATTTTTTCAAAGTATCATAAATTCTCACAATTATTTATTACCTATAAATTAGAAGGCATTTAATGCTTTTGTTTTTATTTTATAGTCACAGTTAAGAGATTTACTAAAATTCCATTAAATTTTTGCGCAACGCTTGGTATTTCAGATAGTATTATAAAAGTAGAACGATTACATAGACAATAATCAATTGATTAATAATTCCTTTAAAAATAAATAGTAAATGTAAAATGACTTGTAAATTAATAAAAAAAGACATAATGTGTGTTTCCTTTAACAAATATGATTTTGCGGCAAATGTTTTATATGCTTTTCTCAATAAGCCTTTTTTTTATTAATATCTTAAATTCCCAAAATCCTTTTTGAGAGAAGTTGATATTCCCCTAAGATGATGAATAAATAATGCATCCCAAACTAAAAAACTATTTTTACATCATTAAACTTAAGAAATCATCATTTGCATTAAACTGTTTTCTAAAAATGTGAATTACCTATAAATTTCAAAACTATGTAATAAAACTAATGATTTACCTGATATTTAGAGTCATTGACCCATACTGAAGTTATTTAAGACGACAGTTAAAATTCTACATTTCTCTGAATATTAAATGTTAATTAAAAGTAATAAATTATAATCTTATTTTTAAATATTTAATTCAACATTGAGATATTTATATATTTATGTATCTGTTTATTCAAAGAAAATCATATTTATCATCACAAGTAGTATGTAAGAGTAATTAATAAATGCAGTAATTTACATTTGTATATATATATATATATATATATATATGTCCTGTACTTACCTTTAGATACATCTTACATAAATTCTACAGCAGTTCTAACTTTAAAAACTTGCTGAGTACTTATTAAAATGGCATTCGATATTGTGAAGATAATCACAATTTCCAAACTTTAAATTTGTGAAATGTTAGGACTTAAATTAACCCTAATTTCTATGCAAATATTGTGTAATATCTAAAATTTGTGAATGTTTATTTGGAAAAAAATATATACTAGCTGTATAGGAAATAATCTTATTTCATAATGTATCAATTATCAGCAATGTGAATGAAATATATTTTCTAGAAAGTATATTAAAATTCTTAAAAAAAATCCCATGCACAATTTGTGGAAAACACAAATGCAGATTTTTCGTCACAAAGTGGGACGTGTGTTTTCAATTTTAAAATTAAGTCTTTTTTGAGAGAGACAGAGAGAGAACTCTATCACAATCATGAACTAATATGTTCGTATAACCAACCAAATGCTCGCTATTTTTTAAAAAAATGATTAAGGAGATTCAAAATTTGAAGCATTTTATTATCTGTTACCTTTAAAATTGCTTAAGTAATAACCAGAGTCATTTCCCTTAAATAATTTTCAATAAATAAAACTCTTTTTCAAATCAGTTTCATTAAATTAAGTATTTAAGCGTTATTAGAGTGAATTTCATTTTATTATTTTATATTTTTTGCATATTATAATTAAGAATTGCTTAGAAAAGACTAAATAAATTATTAAGCTGAAGTTATTTTGCAAGAAATGAACAAGATTACGTAATCACTTGAAAAACATTGATGAAATGATAGTTTTCATTATAGATTTTAAATTCGTATACCTAAATATTTTTTGAAGTACATGTTTTAAAAAAGCTTAATAATGGCATAACCCATATGAAAATATCCCTATGCATATGTATTTGAATGAAATGTTTTATTTTAAACTATAAGAAGTAAATTTTGAAACGTTTCCTGAGATATAGACGAATTCAACGGAATATATTCACTGACGATATATCTACTATAAAACGAAATATAGGTGTCTGGATTACGTAGATAACATCGACTTCAGTATAAAGAGTTTTAAAGAAGTTTTTAAATTTAGTCAAATCTTTTTGAAGTATTTTGAACGTCAGATATATAGGAGTTAAATGAAATTGACACTTATACAGTTTACAGACGAAGGAATTTTACATTTGTATATTTTTAGATTTTAAATTAATATATTTAAGCTAAAATCTTTATTTATAATTGAAGTTGGTAATTTTCTTTGACAATTCGAAAACAAGCAAACAACAACAAAAACCGGTTTGTGGGAATATTTTTGAAAGATGCAATGATCTTATTTTCATATAAAATATGAAATACAATTTTTTAAAGTAGTATTTTTTTATATACCTCTCCGTCATTTATTGGTTCTGCTCATTTTATATTACCGTTTTGGATTCTTCCGTGTAGATTTGGAATTTTGTTGACCTTGGCCATCAGCGCTATATTTATGTAACCAACAATTATCATTTCAATAAAAGTTTAATTGCTTACTAGTAGGTAACATATCCCGTTCATACATTATTAAAATTGTGTACATAGAGTATATGGTGCAGTAAAATGCTCTTCAAGTGTAATAAAAGATAAGCGCAAGCATGTGACTAGAGTAGGTCGTCAAAACTTCTTTTAACTATTATTGTACCTTATTATTTTTCTTTTTTGTAGTGTTTTTTTTTATCAAAAAAAATTAGATTAAATTAGTATTCAATGTTTCAGCCATGGAGGTGTGGAGCTTAGCGACTGACTGTGAGTACTGACGATTGAAGTCCGATTCCTGGTGGTTTCGGCTTGAGTATCTGATCATGAATCAACTCAGCCTTTCATCCTTCCAGGTCAACAAGGAGTACTAAGTTGCTTGGGAAGTTAACTTGGGAGAGGGGGTCCAGCGTCGGTCTACTTTTTCAAATTGGACACTAAGTGATAATTAGCACTCAAAGGTTACAGAAGCAGATATGTCTGTACTGTTTGTTACCGTCGGGCACGGACCACTCAGACCTGAGTAGAGGCTAACTAACAGTATTTTCAAATGTATAGCTGATTACATATCCACAATGCGTATAATTTACAGTAGAGTAAAATAACTGCGAATTCTAAAAAAGTGTTCTGCAAGAGCAAATGAAAGAAATAAGCATAGATATGTTTCTAGAATAGGTCGTCATAACTTGTTATAACTAATATTGTACTCTTAATTTTTCTTTTGTGGATTTTGTTAACAGTACAGTAATATTAAATTAAATTCATGTTCAATGTTTCAATTAAATTTTATGGTTGCCGGAAAGACGAAATACTCTTTTATCGTCCACACAAGTTCATAATGTGAGTAAAGATCTTATATACATGTTTTAATCGCTTAAATATTTATCTCCAATGATTTATATTTGGTATTCCCATTAAAAAATGTTGAGAGTGGGTAATCCGGCATTGCTGTGGTTCAGAACATGCCAGATTAAAGAGAGATTGAAGAATATGTCACTTCTAACAATTGAGGAAGCAAAAGAATTTAAGGAACAGTGTATTTCATATACTTACAAATACTGTTTTTAGATTTGAGTAACTATAATTAATGAATAAGTGCATATGGAAATAAAAAAAATTATATATGACACAGATACATATTAATCCGTTTTCAAAGATATTTTCATGCTGCTCATATATTATAACACATCGATCAATAACTCCCGAGTCTAACATTGAAAACAACATTTTTTTTGCAAAATTTTTTTTTATTCATCAACATAACACCTTTTGTTAATCACCTTTTAGGGTGATACAATCGTTCCAACGCTTTTCCAAATCTTTTTTTTTTTTTTTTTTTCGCAAGAAATCTTTTTTATTGCGAGTAAATAGCGATAAACAGCTTTCTGAATCATCGACTCGTTGCTGTTTTTGTTCCATCGAAAGCAGTCGCGGCACCCACTTGGAAAAAACCTTTTTCACTTCACTTCAAAAAACCTTTTTCCTGGTCCGATGGACTTAAAATTTTGACACGTTTCAAGCAAAGGTTAGTACTCTAGAAAGATCTGGTTACTGGTTTACTACTAGAGTCATCTCTGGGTTAGTCTTGGGAGTTATTGATCGATGTGTTATACACATGCTGAAAAATGGAAAAGTATATTTTAAAAAAAGTCGTTTTCTTATATTATTTTTACGCACATATTTTTGACATGAATTTTACAGAAAAATACACAATATGTAAAGAAAACTTTATTTGATATTAAGAATTAGCATGCAAAAATGGGATAGGAATGAAAATTTCTACTATACTATAATAATGAAAAATTCCCTTATCATCAAAAAGAGTTAACTCTAGAAAGAAGCAAGATAAGTAAATGAAAATAAAGAAATTGTTTTCCCTCTATTAGTTGTTAATTTAGTTGCGATTTGTTTGCTCCACTATGTGCATGGACTGCGACCCAAAAATGTGGCCCATCATCCTATTGAGTGTTGTAATGATTTTGTATTTTGACCAATAACTTTTGTTGTACCAATGCTCAGTAATTAATTATTTCTTGTTGCCGGTTAATACTAATTTATTTTTTTCAATTTGACTATTTATTTCTAAGTGCAACTTGTTTTAATGATAAATATGCATTCACTATCAAAGATTCCATCAATGAAAGATAAAAACAATAAGGCTTCTAACAGCAATATAAAAAGAAAGTTCAGATGTTTTGAAAAAACAATTCACTCGAACACATAGAAAATTAATAACACATAAAAGGTAATATCACAAAGGAAAAGATTATATTATTTTTATAAAATCAATTCTCTTTAATATGTAAAAAATTTATAAAAAGTTCTTTCAAATGTTGTAAAAGTGAAACATTTGTAAAAAAAACTAATCTAAACATTTGAGCCTCTGAAAAAATTTAAAAATCTTAAAAGATGTTTTTAATAAAGAATCTTAAATTAATAGAGTATGCAAAAAGGATACTCAGAGAGAGAGAAGAGTATTAAAATTTTAACCAATTTGATTTATAATAGACACATCAATCTAAAAGTGAGCTAAATTGTACATTAATCATTTTAACACTTCGTGTCTCTTAACTTTTCTAATAACTTCATTCCTTTTATCTACTTTGACAGATATAAACCATGATACATCTCCCATTAATTCACACTGGTTAGTGCCATTTATTTTCAAATAATTTTTCTCTTGGCCTTCGTTCTGTTTATTCTTGTGTCATAAAAGGATATAAGTCACATATCAAACAATTCATCCTATTAAAATGTTCCCCGGTTTACAAAATAAATATATCCGTTTCTATCGTCAATGTTTTGCTGCTTTCAAAACAAAACAAATTTTGTTGTCAACGAGATCTATCAAGTAATTTTGTTCAGCAAGTCTATTTATATTTCCTTCTTACAAAGATAGAAAACTATCGAATTCGGTAACCTTTATTGCATTTTCCATTACAAGATTAAATAAATCCCAATTTCGAGAAAATTTTCCTTTATCCTAGATGGACAGAGACAAAGATGAGAAATGACATGGAAGAATTCTTTTTTGTGAACAAAGGAACCTCAGAATGCCTACAGTTGAAAAAGCGAACCATTTCCCACAGTAAAAAAACGAGCAGCATGCATCAATCCTTTTTTTATTCTACGGAAAAAATTACCTCAGAAAAGAGCATTTGAATAGTTGTACTACATCCTTTTTTTGAGAATATGGCTTTTTTTATTCTGTGGAAAAACTGGAAGAAAAACCCGTTAGCACTTCTTTTATTTAGCCAGTGCCATAAAAAGTCCTTGTTTCGGTTTCTTTTTGTGGTGTTCTTGGCTATTAGGCATTTCCCTCTTGATCTTTAAGTGAGTAGCCTCTGACGTAGGTCTGTTCCTTATTTTTTCTTCACTAGCTTTAGGGACTTTTTGTAATTTGAATTGCATAAAATCCCAAATTCTTTCTAATACAGCGAAACGTAATTAAGCAAAATAGATGAAGAGAAGAAATGTAATGAATTGATAAAGGATAGCGATATGCAAGGGAAATAGAATTGAATGTTGCAATGGGGACAGAAGATAAACATAGGAAGCCAAGAGATGTTTGTAAGTTAATTGGAGTGATTTTTTTTGTAGTTGATCATTTGTAGTTAAAATTAAAAGTTGCTTCTGATTAGAACAAGGGTAACAGGAATCGAACCCATTGTAATAGAGAAGAGTCTCACTCGTTGTGAGTGGGTTTGAAAGCTTAGACGTTATTGTTCAGTTCTAAACTAAGATAATTGTGCGTGTGAAGTTGTGCGATTGTGTGATAGAGAGCGATATTCCACAATCTGAGAGGAAATTTAATGAACTGCTCAGTCCTTTTTCTGATGTTTCTTCAATTGAAATTACAATCTTATTGACTATTTAACCCTCCTTACGTGTTAATTTATAAATTGTTAAGTTTTGTGGAGGACAAATTTCACCTGACTTATATTTTTAAATTTAATTACGTATACATACCCATTTTATTATAATTAAGATTTAAACTATACAAACAAGCAATACTTCACCGTACATTTAATGATTAGTGAAAAGAGATATTAAAATAATTGTTATGAAGATAGAAGTAAACGTTTACATTTTAAAATTTATTTTTTCTCTGAGCATGACAACATTAGTGGTGTAGAGCTTGCCTCACTTTTGGGATTTAAAAAAAAAATGGAATAAAACTCAGAGTTCTCAGGGAGCGATGGTGGAGTGAGTTTACTATTCTTAATTTTATGACTGGGATGGAAATTTGAAATTTTTGCATAATGCTTACAAAAAGCTTTAGCATTTTCTCCAGCAGTAGCACTTGATTTTGCTCCAATTTTTAGAGGCTCATTTATAATTACAAAAATAAAACGATGTTTCGGTGTTTAGAATTAAGCATATAATAAATGTACGAAACAATTTAATATCGTATGTTCCATTTCCCGAAGGTTCTAATCAACTATTATTACAGATAAAGCTATAACTATATCCTTCACATACTAAAGTAGAATATTAGCGACATACTCCTAAAAAAAACTTTATTAGATCTTTGGTAAATATTATCAATAAATGTACGTTTCCAGTTACGAAACTGAAAATCATATTCACGACACAGAAGAGGCTTTACTTTTCATGCTAACTAAATCCTTTAATGTAAAATTTTTATTTGGTCCCATTTTACCACCGTATTAACACTTGATTTATTAATTGTATTCAACGTCGCACTCAGAAGTAGCACGGTGGCAATTGCTGACGCTACGCGTGGAGGAAACCTAAGCTGGTATCTTCCTCTCCAAATTTCAGCACCACACCATTGGAAGGACTTGGAATCAAGACGAAATTTTATATGCATCAGGAACACTATACGACAAGATTTTAGCGGCATCATTTTAAAACCACTTCTGGATGAAAGGAACAACGGTTGCGATTTCGGGACCATAAGCACTAGGTTATCAGCCACATCGTATTAATATAAGACAAGGTAGAACTGCAACAAAGAGTCTCTCTTAACTCAGAACCGCGGTAAAGAGAGAGGTGGGCACTTCCTCCCATATATATATATATATATATATATATATATATATATATATATATATATAACAAATGCATTTAACATGCCGCAGCTTCCATTTATTTAGCGCGACAGTGTTTTCTCCAACATTCTTGAAAATATTTTGCATACCAAAGTGAATTAAAATCAAAATAAAAATTTGAGATAAATGATACATTTAAAAGATTTTATTTTTTTAGTATTAAAATATAGACGATGCCTTGCCGATATCCAAGATGCATTTCATGTGAGAATTAAAAAAATAGAAATACCATTACACCGTATAATAAAATACATTTACGTTGTTTCGAAATGCAATTTATTTGGATCTGGTAAACTTTATCGAAAATATGTGTTACCTGTAATGTTATTATTTGTACATTATGAAATGGGGCAATATCTTATTCAGTGAATATAATTTTTTTTAATAAAAACTCAAAAATTGTAAGTGTGGCAAGATATTTGTATATAATTTATGGGAACTTTTAATCATTAAAACGTCGAAATTTAATTACATGTCTTTATTGAAATTATAATCATATTAAGTTTATAGACAATGCTATATATTTATAAGTATATACTGTAATGTTTAAAATTATAATTACTGTGAACTTTACACAATATTTACTTTTACATAAATACGCGACTTACAAAGGTAAATATAGCTATTGATTATTGATTACTTATTACATAATTATTTAAATTTTTAAATGTAGCTTTTCTAAAATAAAAGGAGAGACATATGCATGCATACAGATATATTAATGTTAAAATATGACCTCTACATTGCTCTTAATTTCTTACAAAAAAGGAGTATTTAAACTTAGCATGAAATAAGCTCATCTTACCCCATCTATTATATAACCTTATAAAATACATACGCACGCACGAAACGTTTTTGAAACATAATGACTCCATGTGTCTTAATATTTAATTATTACCCGATTTTCACAATGTGTTTTTTACCTGAAAGCTTGACGAATCCTTAATATAACGTATTGTTTCCCTTTCTTTCCAAGATTCGTACATGTGCTATGAGAACACTAACTTGGATAAGTAGTTGAAGAATAGAGACATTATTTAGTTTCGGACTGCTAAAGGTTACTACCTTGATATAACACTTTCTTTTCAAAGAAGAAAGAGGAAATAAGGTAAAGATATTTTTTAATTTATTTTATGTTATAATTTTTAGTTCATCATTTTGTTCATTATTGCTTGAAACATTTTCAATTGGCAATGCAAGACTTTCTTGTTACCACAGATTTCGCTTATCACTTTAAAAAAAATTGGAAAAAGTTTTTGATTTTCTCAGTATTCTTTTGGAGTCTTCTTTCCATGTACTATTTTCCATATACTGATGTCACTTATTTTATGTTTCGAAACTTTTAAATTATGATTTTACATATTTTTTAAATAAATGAATTAGAATACTCTTTGTCTAAAAATCATAGAAATGTAATTGTCGCCTCACAATTTGTAAACATTCAGCACTTCAAAAGAAAAAGAAATTTGAAAGTACAAAACAAAAATTATAACTTCAAATAATTAATAATTTTATATATAAGTGTGTGTGTGAGTGTACGTGTGCGTATAGGTCGATTTTACTTCATATAATAATTGTTATCTGTAATAAATAATGTTCCCATAAATTATGGGTTTATGAAAATTAAAAAAAAAGTTTTAAATTTAGTTCTTAACCAGTCGATGTTAAATGTATTAGCTAATCATACTATTGTGTTATAATTATCTGTTTTATTAATGCGAAATTAACTATCAAAGACGTGTATTTAATGCATTACATTCATTTTAGAACATTTGTTTTGTAATAATATTTAGTGGCCGCGGTAGCCTTGTGTGTGTGGGGGGGTCATGGTTTCAGATTCATGACCGGTGGTTGTTTTGTTCAGTCGCGTTTTCGATCCTTGACCCACCATGTAGCTGGGGCTGATGCACGTTAAATCTGTCGGGGCCCAAAGTTCTCCAGTTGGCGTGGTGTGATAGTTAGAAGAGGGGATGCCAGCTCAGGTGTCGTCCTTGTCACTTGACCGAGGTTAAAAATTACGAGGCCGGTCGTCAGTAGCCCTTGTGTTGCTTCTAGTGCGACGTTAATAAAAACTTATCTAAATTGTAATTATATTTTTTTGGGAAATAATAGATTTCTTCGGTATAGTTAAATCTGGAAGATTAGTAAATTAAGATTCTTATTTAAAGATTGGATTTATGATCCTTATTAATGATCATCAAGTCAATCAATGAAAGAGATAGATGGTTGAGTTTAAGCAAAAACATGCTACATGGGCTCTGAAAATTAAGTAGAGCATAAGGGGTTGAGCTCGGTTAGATTTTAATCACACTTTTTCATTTTCATGATTCTTAAAAGGGCTTAAACATAAATATTTCATTCTTTACGAATTATTATAATGTTTTTAAATCTGAATTATGAAAAATAAATATTTTACAATATGTTATTTTTTATGAATGTTAAATTATATGAATATATTATATTATGAATATAAAATATTTTATTCTTTACGAATTATTGTAAATTTTTTATATAACCGAATAAGATTAATTTTACGGCTTCTTTGAATTAGGATTTCACCTATATTTGGTTTTTACTATTGTAATATAAAGTAATTATGCTGAGTGCGAAGGCTTGGATCCATAATACTATTATAAGCATGCTTTCCTGGCCCCAAGCAAAAATGTTTTTTTTTATTTGAATTACTATATCTATATTTTTTGACTTTCATGTGCTATTTTCTTTTTTTCTTCTTTTATGCTTTGTTCTTTTTTTATATTTATTATAATATTTATAGTAACTGTACGTTTGTAAATTAATGGTTTATTATTACTCTTTAAATATAGTTAAATAAATAGTGCTTTAGTTATGTAATTTATTTTTTGGTTCTAAACATATTTATTAAGTATTCTATTTTAAAGTTAATTAATATTATACTTACAGCAATTTAAAGAATACTTCCTTTTCAGAATATTTGTCTTCTTTAAATTATAACTTAATCTTTTTTTTTAAAATTCCATTTCTTGCTTTTGTTAATATGTGAGATATATTTCAATATGTTTATTTTTTAAGTTTGAAATCACTGCATTTTTACTAGCTTTAATTTTAAATTTTAAAACTAGTTAATGCAATTTTGCAGTAGTTTTATTTTGTAATTTTGTTCTTATATATATATATATATATATATATATATATATATATATAATTCCGTATTTGACCACTTATTTTTGAATGATTTTTTGGTGTTATTTCGAATTTTACGAGAATTTTCGCTAAGACATAGGGCAAATTTGATAAAAATATATGTAACAATCTTAAAAAAACTTCTGTTTCCATGAGGAAATAATATTTTAACACATATATAATTTATTTTTTCCCACTTTCCTTATCTGCTATTTGTTTCCTTTTCTTTCTCTCTTTTAATTATCTACACTTACACACACAATTATCTTTTCCTCATTTAAATCGGTAAAATAAAGCCACAATACTAGAAACAGACAGAAACTCTTTCCCCTTTGAGAAAACCTTTATTACCTCGAACACCAGTCATTGTATATTTTAAAAGAAAATCCTTAATCTTTTTCGGTCTTTCGCTTAATTAGTTGCGATTGAGAAAAGAGGATACAATAGCATAAAGATTTCTGCCTGATTCCTTTTCATGTTTTTTTTTTTTTATTTCTATCTTTGCCGGAATGAACTCTTTTCTTTTTAAGTTGGTATTTTTTTTTCTTTAACTTCCGTAACGAAAAACTTAGGGGACGGAAAATGTGAGATATCCCAGATTTATCTTTTGAATTTTTTGGTAATTTTACATTGCGATAATGCTTTGTCATAATGTGATTGATGTTAAAGTTTCGAAAACTTATTCAAATTGAAAGTATGATGTTCACATTTATTTATACAAAATTAAAGAATTGGAATTTTAAAAATTAAATATTATTTCACTCACACCACAATAAATACTTTTTGCAAAACTTATATTTCAAATATGTGTATTATATTTACTAGGTAAAAATATTATATATATATATATATATATATATATAGAATCCTAACTACAGAAATGGGGTACATGGCTCGTTTTAAAGATGTCTAGGGGTTTTCAGGACTCAATAACAAAGCAGATTTTTGGAAGATGACATTTAATTAAACCATATATTTTTATTGTACAGTATTTACTAAGTTAAAACAGAACTTTTGGTTATACATAATAAAGAGCTATCAGATCGCACATCTTTCTCTGTTGGTTCCATCTACCTTGCGCTTGTCCTGCTTATGCCTCTCGTGCTTACGATTTTAACCAAAAGAACAAGTGGCGCCATTTAGTGTTTGAAGGTGTCTCAAAATGTAAAACTCCCCCCCATATATATATATATATTTATATAATGATTTAACTTTAATTCATATTAGTTTCTCATAATAATAATTTTATTTCCTTATTTTTCCCGTTCTTTCATTTAAAAGTAAAGCGTTCATTCTGATGCCATTCACTTATTAACTTATTTATGCAATCACGCATTCTTGAAAAAATACTGAAAAAAGCAGATCCTATGGCTTCCAACCTGTATGGATGATCCCTACTAGACTTCATGCCTGCACTTAAATTCCTTCGAAATCCCACAAATCATCATACATGTTCTAAGACGTTTATTGTGGAAAATCCCTGCTATATAACCTATTACCCATCGAAAAAGCTCTCTTGTTCTTACACACCTCTCTTATGATCTGAAATATATATGATATTTCGTTTCGGCCTTGGTGGCCGAAGCCGGACAAAAGTCTGCTAGAATCAATAAACAATCTTTTCGGCCATATAATCAGATTGCTTCATTCTGTTGAACAAACATTTAATATCTTTCATCCGACATGATACTTAATTCATTACACACACACAAATATATATATATATATATATATATATTGCTTAGTGGTAAAAAAAATTAAATCTTATTTATATTTGTTTATAATTTATTTTTATTTTTTTGCAATTTTAGGTGAAATGGCCAGCCAAATACTAGAAAATTTACATAAAAAGAATTTATGCTTTTTGAATTTCACAAGGGTAGTGAACTGTTGCTACCAAAAACAATTGCGATGTTTATCCAAACGCATTAGACGTTCATTTAATGCAGAAAAACTTTTCTACTTTACGTCCCGTATAATATATATACACATCTACACTGACCTCCAAAAGTTTTGGTATAACATTTAAGTTGCCTCTAATTTGAAAATGAATGAATGTAGAAACAACATATTTAGAAGAAATCTGCATTAAATAGTTATTCATTTAATGCGTCATAGAAATTTACATTTTTTTAATGCAAACATTATTTACAAGAAAGTTAGAATCTAGGGAGTAAAGTTCATTCTAGGAAAAAACAGTATATCACACTTTGATATGGAAAAATGTCATAATAACGTTATAAGAAATTGTTCTAATAATAAATGTGCAAGCCTCTAACTTGTATGTATTGGCAGCATCGACTTTCCATGCTGTCGTTCACTTCTTGGTCACCGAAATAGGAAACGAAGTTCAGTCTCATAATAAGCCATGTTTCAGCTCATGTAACGGAGGGGTACTTGAAGTAGCATCCTGTCTGCCAATTTATTCCCAAAGATGTTATATCAGATTCAAATTTGGAGCTTGAGCTGGCCATTCTATTGCACGTGCTGCCAGATACACGCAAATAAAATTGTTAGAGGTATATGTGATTCGACACGTGCTTTTATAGGCAGTGCTGCTAGATGCATGAAAATGTACTGATTAGACTAATTGATTTGATTGATTATTTCTTCACCTTACACTTAGAAGCACTACGAAGGCTATTGACGATGAGCCTGAAATTTGAGCTCCTCTCAAATGACGAGGACCGCATCTGAGCTCTCTCCAAACTTCAATATCACTCCTATGAGAGACGACTTAGAGCCCCGATAGATTTAACGTGCATCAAACCTGCTGTAAGGTGAGTTTTTAATAACATCAGGACTCATACTCACGACACGATGAAAAAATAACGGCTCATAACCATGACCAATATTATACTTTGGCCATTAATTTTATTATAGGTACATGCGAGTTGGTGATTCGAAATTTGCTTCTATAGTCAATGCTGCTAGATTTTAAAAAATTAACTTTCTTTCAGATGATGATTTGTGATCTAAACGAAATTAATTGGCCGTAGATAGTTTGGGATTATCGTATGGGACAAATATGGGCTAAATCTATAAAATTTGATGAAATCTTATATCACGCCTTATATGAAAGTCGTCTGATGTGGGGAAGAGAATAATGTTTTTTTTTAATAATAAGATTTATAAACAGAGTAAAGGTACATCACAAGGTGGGTCTACAATAATTGTTCAGCAATATTCATTTACATTTTTATGAAGATAATTTTAAATATAATAGGGCTAGAATGCTTAGATATATTGATGATATTATTTCTTCTTCTTATTGAAACAAGAGATACAGAACAGTTACTGCTGCTTTCAACAAGGCGGAACTACTCCACTCAGGTTAAATCTGACAATGAAAGTGCTAAGAGAATTCTTTGATGACCGTTTAATTTCAATAGACCCTTTGCCACCATTTGCCCTAGACCTCTACCTGTTAGATGTTTTTGGTTTTATCTCAAATATAGGGTTTTCCAGAGAGGTCCTGCAAACATCGATGAATCAAAACAAATCATAACTGAAGAAATCTTGTCAATAACACCAACAATGTTGCGAAAAGTGTCAAAAAAAAGTTCGACGTGTTTATGTTTACATTCAAAGTAGTGGCGAATATTTCCAACATTTCCTGAGAGAAATGATAATGTAAAAAATTGAATTAAATTAAGTTTTTCAAAAATAAAATTATCATAGAATAAAGAAATATTTTTCGTCTCCATTTTTCTCTTTAACTGTACAAATAAAGTTGCAACTGACCAAAAGTGTTGGAAATTGTCTCCCACACTTAAGCAAGGTTCAAATAATTGTAATGCAGTGTTAAAATAGTTGCTACATTCGTCAGAGTTAAGGGGTAATAAGAAAAACCACCGGATATTCTTTTAAATTCATCATCCTGTATATATATATATATATATATATATATATATATATATATATATATAT